>JAFMPE010123633.1:0-27646 GCA_024759925.1 Ficus religiosa | reverse complement strand
CACACCCCTTTTTGACAAGGAACCACTATTAAAATACACCTTGGATATGTCAGTTTTTATTTTTATTTTTAGTTTTGAACTTGACAGTTAGAGAATTCAAATACTGTACCTTAAGATAGAGTCAGATATAATATTACCGTTAACCTATAACTGCAACCACGGTATGTCAGTTTTCAGTTGCACTGTTAAGTGTTAATTTCTTACCAGAACAGGGCGCAGCAAACAAAAGAAAGACTCTCCGGAGAAAGAACACAGAAAAGGAAGAAACAAACTATTTGATTTCTTCAAATGCTGACATCTTACACTTGAGATTTCCGTTATTCAATATTAAGATACAACTCCAATGGAAAGAGCCTCTAAAAGAGCAATAAAAAAGAAACTAAGCCTCACTCTTGTGTCCTGTTTGCATGGACAAGGATGAGCGTATATTTAGCTCATCTCCTCTCCAGCAAGAACCTTGATTTGACCACAAACACAAAATCAAAGAAAAAAAATAAAATAAAATAAAAGAAGAACTTCAATAATCTTTAAATGGAAGGAAGCAAATCAAAGGACCTAAGACTCGCTAACCTCAATTTTTGATTCCCACGTTCCATGAGAGTTCAAATTTCTTTCCTACCAGCAATGACAGTCCCTTAACCTCCACCATCACACTTGTGCTCTTCCCTCCGTCTTTGTCGTCCTCGAAATGAACCTGCTCCGCAGAACTCACCTCTACACCCGACACACCCGTCGCAGGCTTTCTGTTGATCTCAACAGCAGATGCATCTACTCTTCCACCCAATCCCAACACTGTCACCTTCTCAACAATCCAAGCATTGTCCAAGGCAAACTTGGCCTCCTGAACTTCTGACCAGATTTTCACACTTCCTCCACTCACAATAGCATAGAAATCAACATACGTGGATTTCCCATTTCCGAGTTTCATCTCTGGAAGCTCGTCATCATCGAGGAAAAGGTTTCCTTGCGCTTTTCCCTCGCTTTCCCCTGCTGGGAAGGTTACTACTAAACTGAAAGGAGTCTTCCTAGCTTCCTTGGAAATCAGCCCGCCTTGCTGCATTGGAAGAATGGTGTTCTGATACAAGTGAACATTCACAACATGCAATGGCGCATCGAGCGTAACATATTTCCCTCCTTTCGACACAATTGTCTGCGTCATATCGAACAAACTGTACCAAGAACCAGGAGGAAACAGAGCCTTGACCTCTGTTTTCCCTTGCTCAAGAACCGGAGATATCAGTAGACTGCTTCCAAGCAAGAACTGAGTACTCAATCCATAACATTCAGTGTAAGTCGGAAAAGAGAAGAAAAGTGGCCTGGCAATTGGAGCTCCGCTAACATGAGCCTCGTAGTTCAACGTGTAAAGATAAGGAAGGAGCTTGTACCTCATTCCCAAAGCGTTTCTTGCAGACTGAGCAACTGAGTCCCATTGATAAAGCTCCTGTCTTGGCGAGTAGTAATTCGCGTGATCCCTAGAGAAGGGGTAGAAAGCACCTACTTCGATCCAACGGTTACAGAGCTCTTCTGTTGGTGCAGGGTAGAATCCACATATGTCCGAACCAACCATTGGAACTCCGAATATACCGAAGTTGAGCATTGTAGAGATTGAGTACTTTAAGTCTTCCCATGTTCCCTTGTTGTCGCCCGTCCAGTGTGCAGCATATTTCCCTGAACCAACATAAGTTGAGCGGGACAATATAAAGGGTCTCTTTCCTTCAAGCCCTTGAAGCGCCTTGTGAGTTGCAACTGATTGAGAAAAACCGTAGATACTATGAGCATCATATTCCAACACTCCGTTATAGTGAACTGCGCTTGTGGCAATGGTTTTGTATCCAATAGGAACCTGCAGTCCGGATGCGTTGATTTTGTAAGGCGGATCATCCCATCTCGTCTTAGTTATGTTCTTGCAATCCAAGCAGCATATCCATCCCGGGCCTGTACCACTAGGACACTGCTTTCCCTTCGGGATTTTACACTTCCCAGAGCAGAAATTCGAAGCCTCGTTCATGTCAATCCATAGGCCATTGACGGGGACTAGTTCATGGAAGCGGCGGATCTCATCTCCCCACCACGAGACAGTTTTTGGGTTGAGGAAGTCAGGAAAGTACACAGGACCTGGCCAAACTTGAGCCAAGAAAGGTTCACCCTCATACTTTATGAATACATCGTTGGCCATGCCACGCTGGTACACTCCATAGGTGCTATTGACGCCGATTCCAGGATCAATGATGACAATGTACTTCATGCCTATGCTGTGAATTTTTTCCAGGAACGCCAAGAGCTTGGGACGAGGGTAGTTCGTGGGGTTAAGGGTGAAATCCTTGTGGCCATCCATGTGATCGTCGTCATTCCAGATCACGTCAAGCGGGATTTGAGCCTTTTTGTAGCTCTCAACGACGTCTTCAACCACTGAGAGATTGTGGTATCCCCATCTACATTGGTGGAATCCTGTTAAGGCCAAATAAAAGAGGTTAACCAAAATGACAAGTACAACTAATCATACGTTTTCCACATGTTCTCCGATGAGCCGTTAAAAACAAATTGTTGATGCTGAAACTTTGCACGAATCATTCCAAACGAATTTTGCAGAAGAAACAAGACAGATAATTGTAAGGATTAAAAATGTTACACTCAGTCACTCCATAGGGAATTAACTACATTCCAAATTTTCGACAAACAAAAGTTGATAATTATGCAGATCAAGAAACATTGACAGGCAAAAAAGCTTATGGAAAAGTTTATCTGCTACTTTAAGAAAGATTTCAACATGATTAAATGACGCAAAAAATTATCCTACTCTTGTTTTAATATAACAAGACATATTGATTCTGGAATAATTCCTATTAAATCACCCCACTAAATTTCCAATTTCGTAGCGTTTACTTGTTAAGGACCCATCTCTTAGAACTCTACTCATTCCAAGAAACCAAGTAGACAGAGTACAAGTCTTTAGACCACAGTT
Source organism: Ficus religiosa (assembly GCA_024759925.1). Classification (NCBI taxonomy): domain Eukaryota; kingdom Viridiplantae; phylum Streptophyta; class Magnoliopsida; order Rosales; family Moraceae; genus Ficus; species Ficus religiosa. Next base: position 24,684 of record JAFMPE010123633.1, on the reverse strand, counting down.
AAGATAAGAAGCACACTGGTGTGCTTCATAACTTTAATATCACAATAACGCACCATTAAATTTTGCTAGTTTGAGATATGTTTTTCATTATTCCTTATTATTATTTTCTATAATTTATTTATTGACCGACAGAAAATAGCAAAAATATTGCAATAGGGAGAACGTTAGTACTGAAGAGACCCTACAATTCAGGCCAGTCTCACCATCACATGGTAGTAATCCAAACAGCATTGGCCCAGACACGTAGACGATGTACACAATTTGCTTTCTCAAATTAGCATCAAAGGTGGTCCTATTAACAATTATCATCACATTGTCATAAAGTTCAGACATGGATCGTTCAATTTCCACCTTATATGAGAAAGTTGATATTTAGATGGAAAAGCAAGTCGTTGCAAAGACTAAGCATGAACCATGGTGCTACTCAAGGGTCCCACAGCCACATACCCGCTTTAGGAAAAAAATATACTTTACAGTATTAATGGTGCTAAATACCACCACTAATATAAAGTGAATAACACAGAATGAGACCCACTTTTTATATATGCGAGAAAATAGGTGTCTAAGAATTTTGGCATGTAATTGGAAAAGTTAGCATATAGTATAAAAGGCAGCTAATTGCCAACGCGATATTAATTAGACCTTCCAACTTTACTTATGATCTTGTCTCTTATGTGGACCTAAAAGTTGATTGTTTAAGTTGCTAATCAAAGAAAAGAGCTTTGTAGACCCCAAAACCAAAAGTTGTTCTGCAGAGATACAGTTCGATGAATTAATTGATGAGAAATTATTGCATATATATTTTTAATAAAGGACGATAAAGTAAAATACACAATGTACCAAACCCACCAACCTAACTTAAAAAAAGACAAAAAAATATATCATTTATCTCTTTTCAGAATATGCATTCCTAATTGTCCACATTCACGAAGTCCTCCCAAATATCTCACTCCCTCCTCTCAATTCTTGTCACCACAAATTATTAGAATGTGTCACACACAAAATCAAGTCCGAATTGAACTTCCGACATTTTCTCTCAATCTAACATTATTGAATAAACCACATTTCTAAACACAACAGCAAAAGAAAATAATAGTGCAAAACAAGAGACGAGATAACTGTCTTTTAGCTTCCGTTTTAGTTTTAGTTTTGAATCTAAAGTTTTCATGTTAGTTTTTGTTTCTCTCTCTCTCTCTCTTTTTCACAACAAAAATTGTAATTAGTTTTTGAGGGGTAATTAATTTCAATTTAAAAATTCTATTCCGTATTCCAATTGCTACCTAAATGTAGGAATGAGAAGCGAGACTTACCGAGAGCCCAGTAGGGCATCGGCGCCGGTCGACCGATGAAGGAAGTGTACTGGTCAACGACGCCGAGAGGGGTGGGTCCGGCGAAGAAGTAAAAGTCGAAAACACCCCCAATGACTTTATACGTCAAGGAGGTGCCTCTGTAGAACACATCCATACCATTACTATTAAGCAACAGCACCGCATGGGCATAAGCCTCACCACCCACATTCCGGAGGTCCATATACACTGGGTGGGACCCATACAGATCGGCGTTCAGATTGATCGCCGATATATCAGTGGTGTAAAGAGTGTACGGATCGTTAGGGTACAGCTTAATCCCGTGGGGCTGAGTGTTCTCCCCCAGTCCGTACAACGACGCGTCCTTGGGCAGCCTGGTGGAGATCTCGAGGTACTGGTCCTTGAACACCAGCTCTCCGAACGGGTCTGATTCGTCGGAGCTGGTGTTGAAGAGTACCTGGCCGTCCGATTTCCTCTTCACCGCGAACCCGAACGGGTCGGCTTTGAAGCTGAAGATCAGCTGAGACCCGGAATACTCCGAAGACGCAGTTATCGGAATCTTCCGTGACCGTCCGATCGTCTGCTTCAGCGCCGGCGGGCTCTCCCGCGGCAGGAGGTTGTACGGAACCTCCCATCTCTGTTTCTCCGCGTCGGTTATGTGTACTCTCAAACGATTGTCTGTCTCATGTCTACAAAAATAGAAATAAAAATGAACTCTTTCTTTGTTAAACAAGAATTAAAATAAGATAAAACTGTATAAATATTTTTTGGCTTACTTGACGAAGAGCTGCAAGTACGGGATGTCTGGGCCGTAGACATTGTTCTTCTGTTTGACTTGGAGGTGGCCGATAAGACCACCGTCGGGGGTTTCTTCGGCGGCGATGAGGCGGTAGCCCTGTCCGATTTTGGCGGGCGGTGTACTGCTCTTTGAGGAAGAGGACTCAGCGACGGCGGAGAAGCAGAGAAGAAAAGCAAGAAAGGAGAGAGACAAACTAGTCGAAGAGAACATTTTGCTCACCGGAAGTGAGTGTAACGAAGTAAAATGGTGTGGCTCCAAGGAGTATTGGAGGGAGTGAGTTATGTAAAAAGCAGGGGACATAAAAAGAGCACGATGAGAGAGAAAAGTCTGTGCGATTGTATACGTGTGGGTGCCAAAGGCCGTCCTGTGCACGTGATTATGATGGTGCGTGGGGGCGAGTGGGTCCCACTGACAGCATGATTTTGGGTAGTGTTGCAAGTTGAGTGGTAATCTTGGACTGCTGCAGCGGCGAAGGGATAGCATAGCAGTGGCCTCATGCGGTGGATACTTTTGGCGCGCATCCAATGTGATCACAGTGATTGGACGAGTGTGCGTTGGGTTGAGAGAATACTTCAAGTATCGTGAGTCGAACCGCAGTGGATCCGAGCTTTTGTTTGTAGAATATTTGTTAATCGTTTTGATGAGGTGACACAGAGAGTGACGAAGTCGAAACCGTGATTCTCGGTGAGTGCTTTATACGTCTGTCCCTCGTTAAATCACGAGTAAATGGAAGTTCCTATCCATTGCTAACATTCGGCTTACCTTACTTATTATTTTTATAATTTAATTACCGTAATATGATATTATTAAAGTAACTTAAATAGAATTAAAAAAACAAAAAAAATTGATGGAGCTAGTTATTTTTGTCTTTTAAATTTTTTTTTTTGGTTGAAGGTTCTTTTTTAGTTTTACTTTCTGTGTTAGGGTTATAATTTCTGGTTGAATCTTGTCTGAAAGGACTAGTTGTGGGAAAAATAAAAATTTTAATGGTTGATGTCTTTAAAGTGATGTTCCTCGGCAGCAGGATCGTTAGGTCCACCGGTTACGGAAAAAAGGGAACCTATACAAAGCTGTTTGGGAACATTGTTTTTATATATATATATATATGTATTTACTATATATATGTTTATTCTATTTCCTCTAACGTGTCATTGATTTCTCTCTCTCTTTTTTTCCTGTTTTTGTAATTACATTTCCCAGTTTGGCCACATAATAGTTTGTCGGTGGAAAACTAATGAAATTTTAGGGAGTGGTTCTTAAACTAGTGTGTACAACTTTAAATGCATTTCCATGTATATTTCTATTAATAATCAAAAGAAATATAATAAGGTGACGATCTATGTTATATAATAAGCTCTAAGCACTATAACTCGTAGTATTCCATACATATGAATATATTTCGTTTGTGTAGATTTGTCTCTATTTTTCGGCTGAAGGATATTCACCTCTTTTTACTTAATGCAATTTTAGATGCTTCCTTCGTTTTCCAAGAAATAAAAAGAAAAAGAAAAAAGGAAAAAAGGAAAAAAAAATCCTTGTTTGTTTTATTTTGTTTTTTATTTTATTTTTTTAAGGAAACCTTGCTTGTTCTTTTCAATGATATCAACGATTCTAAAATGCCAATAAATAAAAATTTGATACCGGGATGAAATGGCTATTTTGTTGTTAAATTTAGTAGAAAAATTACCTAAAGGTAAAGAATAACCATAAACTTCTATAACTATTCTGAAGTTTGCTTTCTTCTTAACAACATCTTTTTATTTTAAAAACTTTCAAAAATAGAAATTTAGGAGCTTTAGCAATACCTTTAGAGCCAATTACCAAAGCAATAATCTTAGGAAAAAAGCAAAAGGATGGGCAAAGTTTTTGTTACGGACAAGAGATATGATGCTTTTATGATTTCATTTTTTTATTAATGCTAGAAAAAAGCTATAAGGTTAAGGGGTAGGTGTACCATTATTTATTAATTTATTTTTGTTGAGAAGGAGTGGCATATCTTGATAAATGACAGTGCAGGCCAAATGCATTCTTAGTTATCTGACAATCAATCTATATACTCTATTATAGTGAGATTGATTCAAACTCAAATGATATTATCTTAGAAAACGAAGAACCTTATCACTGTTCATATGTCCTTGGTATATTTACATAATGTTACATATATAGCTTCATTATTATTGACACACATAGATGGAATCAAAATCTCCTCGGGACAAAGAGATTCTCCGACATGCTAAAGCTTCAAATTTACTTTAGACCCTTAAGTCCGGTAGCTTAAATGGTCAAGCCATCAACATATATCAAACATCAAGCCCTAAAAATGGAGAAAATGAGGCGGTCCTGTTAAAATAAAATGAAATTTTGTTTTGTTTGAGTAATGAACAAGAAAATTATTATTGGGGTTTCCATAAACAAACAAAAATGGAAGAAAAACTTCGATATGTGGAAAACGAAAACGTGATTGTGCCTTGACATTATGTGCCGATGTGGACCTTATAATAAAATATACTTGTCGAAAAAATATATATATTTATTTTATCTTTTCGTGGGACAATTTTCCCTTGGTAATTGGTTTAAAATTAAATGCTATTTATCTAGGGTTTTTCTTTTCTGTTACATTGTTTGGCTAAACCAAGGAAATAACATGTGAAGACAGATTACTTTGCCGCCATTGAACCAAAACACACGTCCCACAGGGATAACCCAACCATGTTCCTATAAAATGCAGTCATGTGATGTTGGATTTGAAGATTATAACGGTAAATAAGAAAATAACATTAAAAACGGAGCAATTTAAGTACTCGGATTTGTTTGGAACTTGAGTTCAACTCAAGTTAAACAGTACTTTTTTTATTTTTTTCTAAAAATTTTTTTTATCTTTTCTAAAAAGTTAACAAAAATTACTATTAAAATTTAAAATTTTCAAACTTAATTCATTCACCAAACACTTCCTGAATTATTTTTGCCTTCTTGGGGAATACTTTGTTTTTTATGCCCCTGTTTTAATCCTTTTCAAATAGTAAATCCTTTTCTATCAAAAAGTCTGACAATGAAGTTCAGAATTTCCAATTCTGGCTAGTACTGATAATGAAAAGCCACTTTGAATTCTTTTTCAAAAAGATATATAGTTAAATCAATTTATGGGGTTTGTTTACTGTCCTTTTCATTCTTCCCCTATTTTCAAAGTAAAATTAATTGCATCCAAAGTGTATAACAATTAGTCTACAAATTATTTTGTGTAATTACAAACATAGAAGTCATGCCATGCTGCTCGTTCTACACGTTACAAGACTAGGGTGTTTTTATAGCAAAGTTAATATATGAATATATATATATGTGTGTGTGAAGTGTTATCTATGAGATTAGTTTTATTTTTTGAGATGCGAGCAAATTGTTGCATTTTCTGGATTTCCTAAACCAATAATTTTTTTTATAATAAATAAATTGGTTTTTGATGTTCTTGTTCCTTTTGACTTTTAGCGTTGGGGACTCGACCTTAGTGATGGAATCAAACCATTGTTTCTTTCACACACACACACACACAAATGTATTATGTGTGTGTATATATATACATATATAATGATTTTTTTCGACGTGACACCTACAAAGTAGTATAAAATACCTTTAACTTGATATAAAAGGTAGAAGACGTAATATTTTAAAGTATTTTACGTTTTAATACAAAGCAAATTCGGTTATTACGCGAACTGAAAAAAGACCCATATTCCATTTGCTTTTTTTATTTTTTTATTTTTTTTCTCTGGTTTATATATTGGAACTAGATGAAGCAACGGGATTGAGTGCTGTTACTACTCACTCATGAACATTTTTATTGAATAATTTCTTTAAAAAAAAAAAAAAAGCTTGCATTTTTATTTACGAAGAAGTCAAAGTCTTTTTCTTTCTTTTTCCACTTCATATAGAAACCAATCTTCCACATTGATAAACTATAATGAGTTAAAGGAAAGAAAGGGGGCCAAAAAAAAAAAAAAAAAGACGAATTAGTCTTTCTAGGAAGATAACAGAGATTATACTATTTGCCACGATAAAGAACGTTATTATATTATACAAAAGTATCAAACGTAATAAACAGGAATGTCAGTGTTCCACTACAGTGGATAACTGGATTTCACCGACAAAATATTCTTAAATATTGTCCCTCCAATTAAATTCACATTTCGGGCCAAAATCCTTTTCTATGATCACTTGATAATTATTATTATCATTATTTTTTGTTTTTTTGCCTAAAGTACTGATATAATAGTTATTTAAGGGTAACAAGGAACAGAAGATTTTCTAGGATTCCCAACCAGGTGTTAAAAAAATTCACCGTTAATCTAAAGAAAATTCGATTTTGGACCCAAGCAAAAGTAGCGGGAATCGGGCTAAAAATCTGATATGAGAGTGATGATAATTAAAAGAAAGAGCAATTAATTAGTAATCAAATGCACGTGGAGACAAAAGATCATCTTTGGATTATTCATATATATGCTTTGTCGTGTAACACCATCAATGGGAAATTGTCTTGTAGACCCGCCACAAAATTTGCAACCTTAATTAATTAATATTATACATGTGCTCCTACTTATATTAATTTATACTGATTGGATTGGAACGAACTAATCCTGTATTTTTGTTGTTAATGTGACCCGTGGGCTCAATTTTTTATTTTAAATAAAAACTATTTTGGTGTTATAAAATAACGTTGCAAGAAATTAAAGAGAACAATAAGAAAAACACTGAGGAAATGAGAGATAAGAGATTATTATGTATATATTTATATGTTCACTTATGAGAGGTGAAAAACATTTTCATATATCTTATATTTATAGACTAAGAATCAAAAGTAAAGCTAAAAGGGAAAGACATGAGTTACATAGGATACGCCTCAATCTTAAAAGGAGAATAATGGAGAGTTAATTCACAATATTATGTGAGAAGAATTATTGAAAGATTATGATGAGGTCTAAATTTGAGATTATAACTTGTAATTGAGGTCATGTGTGTAAGTTACGTGATATATATCTAGATGTGGCATCCACATATAGGTATAGGTACTTCTTTGATTTTAAAAGTTACTTTTTTACTTTTTTTTTTCCAAATAAAAAAGAATGTATTTTCTTATTATATTGTTTGTAACATCTCTTCCTCGTTAATTGCATTTTATAATAGAAATCAATGAGTCCACTATTAGAATGGAATGGAATTGATATGATTTAGATACGTAAATTTGGGCGGTCAAGCCCGACCTTCATTGGTAGAAAGGGAAAAATCGGACCGGCCCCGGATTGTGTCTGCTATAAGAGTGAAAGCTAAATCGGGCCCTACTCTAAAGCCCAATGAGTTTAAAATCGGGCCGGGTCAACGGGCTTTAATTCTGGTAGGGTAAACGTAAAAACGGGATTTGAAAAAAAAAAAAACAAAAACAAAAACAAAACAAAGTTGACATCAAAACTTCAGGCCCAAATTCGATAGCTTTGGGTCCGCAATCCTGATCATGATTTTCCTACTCCTAAAGGAAAAGGCCTTCCCTTTTTGGCCGGTTGTGGGCGAGGAGGGATTCGGGACCAAGTTACTATTATTTCTTTTTCCGCTTTTGTGTTAAGCATATTAATCTTTCTTAATAAATGATTGGCTACAAAATGATTTTTTTTTAAGTGAACGTGCCACAATTAATTACTCAAATACAAACGTTCAAAGTTTGAAAAAACAAAAAAAGTAAAGCATCTTAAAAGTAAAAGTATAGGTCGATAGAGACATAGAGTTGAACTTTGTTTAAATTTCGTCTATTTTACGAAAAGTTTTGAATTTCATCTATTTTACATATATGTAATATGACTGTTATGCAATGATCATCTTCAATTTTTTTAAATAGAAAAAATAGTATGTTGTTTCTACCATATTTCATTATATACAAATGATTTATATTACAAAGGAATTGTAAAAAAAAAAAAAAAAAAAAAAAAAAAGCGTAACATGCTTGGGCGTGCTAGCGGGCCGAGCTGAGCCGGGCCAGGTGGGCATGCCATGCTCAAAACTAAGGTCTAGCCTGATCCTTGTGATTGCCCTGAGCGGGGGATAGGCCCGACATCTGACGGGTCAGATATTGCAAGTAACGGATCGGTCGCTTAGTTCGGCCTATATTTACAGCTCTAATATGATTTAATTTCGTTCAGAGAATAAACTTAGTTTCATTTCACTAGGCACTATTATTTAATGCAGTACAATCAACTATCAGAGAAGATTCTAACCAAAAAAAAAAAAAAAAAATCAGATAAGAAGTTTAAAATAGGACTATAGAGCATTGAAGATTATATACCCACCACTCTATTAGTGGTTGGTTTCCCCTTATAATTTGAGAAAATATTCAACTTTTATATTGTTACATATGTATTTGTGTACGGTCGTGTGGTTAGTTACTGAACTAAGGCTCCGTTTAGTCGGGGGATAGACAGAGTAGGAAGTATAAAGAGTATAGTGATGACAAATGTGAAAGATGAAAAGGATCAAAAAATCCTCTTCCAAGTTGTTTGATAGGAGTAACGAGGCAGACCTAAAAGCATAGGTAAATTATTTGTAAAGATGTCATTTTTTTCCCACGAGGATGAGTCTCCCCAAGTACCCGCCAGTACTTAGGTCGGACTGTGGGAATGTTATCGGAGTTTGGGACGGGATGGAGACAAATTTTTATCTTTTGATATACATATTTAAGGAAAAAAATAAATATTATTAATGGCATTTATCCTAACTCTTGATATTGTTCTATATATATTGTTGGAATTTAGTTTCTTTTATGTAATTATTGAAATTAAATTGAATTTAAGATGAATTTCAACTTATTTTTATTTCTAGTTTATCAAAAATTTTTGTTAATGATAGATATTAGATTGGGGGATTGGGATGCAAAATGGGAAGGTAACGAGGATTTCCTCATCCCATTCTCAACTCTCATTAAGTGATTGTTTTGGAGGATGGGGATGGGGATAGAAAAATATTTCCTGATGCCGTTCATTTCCTTTTCTAGTTATTTGTGTAATTATTATATTGTCTATTTTGATAATTGTTAATAATCTTTTTGGGATAAAATGGTCTTTTATAAGAATTAAACGGATTTGACGGATGTTGAAAAAGGAGTAGAGATCAATGAATTTTCCAACTATGTGGCAATCTAAGAGGTGCAATCTCAAGAGTTTGCCAACTATAGACATGCTCAGGAAGTGCATAATCTTCAGATACATGCAAAAAATAGATCACGTGACTGAATTGTTGTGGCCTAATTTTCGTGATCAATTGTTTCCACACTATAGATTGCTGCGATCAACATCGATGCAAGGATAATTAACTTTTGTTTTTTTTTTTCTAGCATCTGTAACTTGAGTACTCGGTTCATGTTTAGAACCTTATGTACTTGGCATAAATTTAGAACTTATGTTTGACTTTGTAATTACTTCTTCTTCTTCTTTTTTTTTTTTTTTTTTTTCCTGCTTATGCTAACTAGTTGCAATGCTTTCTGTTCAAGTAATTTATCAGTACTAAATTTTCATTATCATAAATCATTAGTTATTTAATAATGAAATCAACATATTTTGGTTGAAAATATTTTGTTTTTTATATTAAAAAAAAATCAGGACCCATAAAGAGGAAAATAATCTTCAATACGATTTTAAATAATCATGTATAATACCTGCAGTGAGGAGAATTTTCCTTACCATAAGTCTATCACCCAAAAAGCTACATCCTATGACCAGGATTTTTTACTATTCCAACGACAAATATCATCACTAATACAACACCAAATCATCTTTTTCTTGCTTCAAATCTATAGTGACGGAACTGTAACAAGGCCATAACTAGGAACATTTTTCTCGCTATAAATTTATACGTACCAAGGATGGACACTATTTATAAAATGGAAATATTTCGTCGCTAAAGCTCGATTTTTAATAGTGTTATTTGGGTATTGCTGTAATAGAGGAATAGATCATTCCTTCATCTCTTTTACCCTGATCCTCTCTTCCCTCCAATCAGATAAGGAATTAGGTATCTCCCTCCACCTCTCTTCCTCCCTTTCCCTCTTTCTATCTTTCTCCGACCAAACACACTCTTGAGTGATCACTTCTTAAAGGTTGTTTTGATACTAAAACTACTTTACCTCTGCCTTTTTTTTTTTTTTTGGTTGAATTATCTATGCATTTTAATAATACCAAGATGAGCTTATGTACCTCAAGTTGCTGGACTTGAGGAATGTAATTTTTTTTTTCCCAATTATCATTAAATAATAATTCATGTGTGATTAATATGAAATTTTCTGTTAGAATTTTAATGTCAGTTATAAAAAAGATCATTTTTTACTCTTTCAAAGAGTTTAGAGACTTTTTATTCACGGAAAAAAAAAAAAAAAAGGTTAGGGATCCCATCATAACTTTTTAAAAAAAATCAAAATGAGCAATTGACACTTAAAAAAAAAAAAAAAAAAAAAAGTCTTTGCTTTTAGTGGGATGGACCATGTTTTCAATATCTTAGGCCCAAGGCATGTCTAGTAAGGTCCAGGCTATTTTGAATATAGGCCAAGCGTGGTATGATGTCTAGTAGTTGTTACAAATCTTGTCCCAATCAAAAAGACATTCAAAGATGCTTTCAATGGAAAAGAAAAAAGTAAACTTGGATTTTTTTTTTTTTTTGCTATGCTACAAGAAATATATATATATATATATACACACACATATATGCCACTTGGATAGAAACTGTCCAGCAAAAATGTGGTGCTTTACATGCGAGAAGGTCAAATAGAGAAAAGAAAAAAGATATCGAATGATTTCGGTCCCGGCATTGAATTTCTTGGATAGAAACAAAGGTGTATAGTGACCAAAATGGTCCCGAATTTGATATGGGAAATCTGCTTTCATACTAATGCCCTGGGCAAGGATGGAGTCAAATAGTGATCGTTTTCAAGAGTTGCGTATATCAAAATGATGCCAATTTCCCCATAAATGTAATTTTGTTTTCATTGATATCGGCCAATGCAGTCTGAACGTCAGCATGTTCTGCAGTTTAAAGCCTATTATAAATTTTATTTTATCTTGTTATTATTATTACTATTATTTTTTTTTACGACATGTGAATTTGTAAGAAGCTTAAAATATTTAAAATCAAATATGTCATAAGAATAGAAATGCGGCAGAAATGGGCCAACACCCGCAAGCCCAGTCAGGGCATATCTAAAGCAACTCTCAAAATCACTTCACGAGGAGTCAAGACTCTCATTTATTTGGTAAACCTTTATGTGCAGGCAACTCTCTAGGGGGCTCAAGAAAGAAAGATAAAAAGAAAAAAGTGGGCTGGTACTTTCTCGAAAAAAAATGTTAGCCAGAGACATTAAGTCCAATACTAACTTTTATGCACCACCAACTTATACGGTACTTAAGTTGGTATTCCACCTCATATGCTCCTGTGGGGGTGAGTTTCGGAAATTACACCACGCTTTAAGAAAGTAGTAAACGACATCATTGTAGAATGCTCTGCAAAACTAAAAGGGAACAAAAGATAGAACAAAACTAAAGGTATGTTACGTAAGCAAGTAGTACTAGAAGATGAAGAACGAGACAAGTGTCACGTGTCAAATAGGAATGATCGATTGAGATTTAGACGTTGTAAATACAGAACCCCACCATGAAAAACTGTAAATAGGGGTGAGGACATAGAATTTGTATGCTTTTGAAAACATATGAGACTTGTCGAGAATCATAGTTAGATTTCTTTAATCAAGAATTTCAAATGAGCTTTGTATTATGTTTTCCGTCATCGAATTAAATTTCAATACAAATACTACTTAGCTTGCATATTTTAACTAATTAAATTAGTTTGCTATTATGCCCTTCTATCTTTAACGCTCACCTACTCTTCACCCTACTCTTCCAAGACCTTTCGTTTCCACCATGATCAAAACTTGCATATTTAAAAATAAAATAAAAATTAAAAAAGAAAACGCTTAACTTAATTATTATATCAGTCTTCTAAAGACAAAAAAAAGTAATTGGATTTTGGAAAGGGGAGCACCTTTGCTTGTTCAACGTTTCCACTTTATCAATGAGAACATGAAACGTCTCCGAATCTGGTCTCACAAAATTGACTATTCATAGGATCAAATGGATTTATCGAAACAGTTATTCCAATACAAAGAAAATCAGAGGGGGACCAAACTTCCATAATGAAGAGATTTCTTAGGATGAATGAAGGCTTGGTTTTTTTGGTTTTTTGACTTTTGTCATTGAGTTTTCGTGTTATTTTTAAAGGCTGTTAATTAGTTTCTGGAGATTATTTTTAAAGGCAGGTTTTGGTTATTGTGGAAACATGAGGTCTTGGAAGAGGAGGGTGAAGACGGACAAGATGGGGGAGAAAAAAGGCAAGTGAGCACGAAAGATACGACAAAGAAAAAGTAAAAAATAGAAGGACATGATAACAAAATAATTCAATATATTTAAATAGTTGAGGTGACATATCATGAGGTGACATTACCTATTATGTATGGCCATAAAAACGCACATTGAAATTGATGTTTTAGAACAATTTTTCAGTTTTCAAAGTTGAAAAAAAATTTTTTCTGAAATTATACGATCACATAATTCGAAAAGGACACAAAATAAAAAGAAAATTATGAAAATAATATCTGAAATTAACTGTTAATATTTTGATTATTTGAAAATAATACTTAACAATTGTAAATATGTTTTATTTGAATATCAAGTGCTTTATTTGAGTTTCCAGAAAAGAAAAGAAAAAAAGTGCTTTATTTAACTGTCATTATCCAACACCTAGCCTAGGGGCAGCTCCCCTGGCCCAGGGAAGTCACCTATACTTTTGACCTCCTCAACCATTTTATCTTTTTTTTTTTTTTTTGGTAACGTTTTGTTTTTAAATAATTTGTGTCCTTGAAATTTTTAATTACAAAAAATTTGTTGTATCCTAAATTTTAAACTTTAATATACACTCATGTTTCAAATGTCAAATAAATTTAAAAACAATCCCAGTGTTGCGTAAATTCACAGTTTTGTGGAATGCAAATTTTATAACATAAATTACACTTAAAAGTTTATTTCACTTAAAAAAAAAATACAAACAGATCAATTAAACTCAAAGAAAGATAAATAGTTAATAGTTTAATGTTTTTATGAAAATATAATTGCACTATTATTTTAGTTAAAAATGCTAGTCTATTATATATGCTCACTTGTGACAAAAAATTTTCTGAATCTGCTACCTTTTTTTTTTTGGCTGAAGATATATATATTTTGATTCACTAACTTTAGAAAATGTCCAACTTCATAATTATAGTCTGCGAAATATTTTTCCAAGTTGAAAATTGGACGTTGTCTACTGTAACGATCCTCGTGAAGTAGCAATTAGAAGCGCATACTACAGCGACACCATTTTTAATGTCGTTTTCTCAAGCACCGAACAGTTTTGATGGCGTTTGTTTCCAAGTGATGCTAGTTTGAACTCGAAGAGCCAATCAAAACCCAACTCCCTAGTCTCAAGAGAAGTTCTGGATACTGGATAATGGATTTGGAGCTAATTTAAGTATAAGATATGGCAGTACTCTAAAAAAAAAAAAAAAAAAAGGATAACCACTTTGACGAGTCACATATCGACAAAGAGTGAGAACTCTAAGGAGTGTTTGGTAAATAAGTTTAGTTTAAGATTTTTAAATTTTAATAGTAATTTTTATTGACTTTTTATAAAAGATAAAAAACTTTTTCAGAAAAGACAAAAATTTTTTTCAGAAAAAGACAAAAACCATAATGAAAAGGTACAGTTCAGATAAATTGTATTGCCAAACATATCCTAAGAAATGTATAAATGTCACATGTTCTCTTATTGTAATAATTATCTTAAAGTTGTAATTTAATATGATCCATTTATAAGTTTATTATTTTTCTCTTCCTGAAACCCTTTATTTGATCTACTATTTATCATTACTTACTTTATATCTTTTTTGTTTGGTGCGAAGGGACTGAAAAGGAATATTTTTTTTGTTTGGTGTGAAGGGACTGAAAAGGAATATTTTTTTTTGTTTGGTGTGAAGGAACTGAAAAGGATGGGGCAGTGTAGAATGTAGTGCTGTTTGAAGGGTTTGAACTGTTTTGGATTTAACTTAAATAGATTTACCGAAAGATTTAACTTAAATATCATTTTTTTAAAACTTAAAAAAGAGTAGGCTTCAAAATATTTGAAATAAATAACAATTATCAGTAAATAATTTATTTAATGAATATCATTAAAGATATCATGCACTGGAATATGCAATTTATTTCAGATATTTTAGAATCTGCAATTTATTTTTGAATAATTAAAAAATGACTTACATGCCATAATTTAACTTTTTTCAATTTTGAAAAATTAAAATTTGTGAAAGAAAAACTGGAGGTGAAAAGATCTGGAGCCAAAAACTTCAGGTTCCAAACCATTGAAATAAAAACAAAATGTTATTAAACAGTTAAAGTTAATTTTTCTATTCATTTTAGATATTTTAAGTCTATGTTTGGTGAACGAATTTAACTCAAACTCAACTTAAATTTTTCATCTTAATTTTTATCTTTTTCTAAACAATCAACAAAATTTATAACTATTTTTTAAAAAGTCAACTCAACTCAAATTTAAAAATTTTATCTCATCTTAAACTTAATTCAAACACCACGTACCCTAAGACTTTGTTGTTTACTTTAATTATTGCAGTAAAAATCTTATTCACTGGGATTTCCCTCGTTTCATTGTTGAATTGAGGAAGTAAACGGTGATAATTGGGCTTTAACGAATTTGGATGAGAAGTGGTTGGGCCCCATGGCCAGACCATCATATGACTTGATTCCCTTGTCTTTTATGTCTCTCCATCCACAACACAATAAAACCCAATCAGTGCTTCAGATAAGCAGAATCTTTTTATTTATTTATTTATTTATTTGGGAGACAGTTGCTAGGTACTTCTCGTCTGCCATTTACTTGTGTCGAGTTTCACATCACATGGGATTCACTGGAAACTTGCCTAATTCTTGTACCGAAATTGCAAACACTTTTCATAAGAATTTTCGGAAAAATAAAAAAGAAAATCGATTTAATAATCATAAGTTTTCTCTTCCCCCCAAAACTGATGGCTTGTTTGGTAACGATGGAGATGTTTGACAAAATATCTGATTTTAAACATCTCATTTTAAATTAAATTGTATTTTTTTAATCATGATTTTTATCTTTTTCTTAAAAAGTTTCTTATTTTTTTTCTGAAAAAATTTTTTATCTTTTCTAAAAAGTCAACAAAAATTACTATTGAAACTTAAAAATTTTAAACTAAACTCATTCACCAAACACCCTCTAAGATAAACTTTAATTAAATTATACTTTTTCATATCAATTTTTATCTTTTTTTGAAAAGTCAACAAAGTTTACAACTATTTTTTAAAAAGTCAACTCAATTCGAACTTAAAAATTTTAACTCAACTCAAACTCAACACCAAACACCGTCTGAATTTTAGTCATGTTTATCAAAGTGCAAGAGAACGTAATAGAATAAGAATACAAATGGGATCCATTATAAGAGTACTAATTACATATCTAAAAGCGCCTTATACGGATAATCTATCCTTCTTCCACAAGTCCTTCGAGCTTAAGAAACAAAGTAAAGGAACAAGAATACAGATGTAATGTTATTGAGACCAAAAAAAAAAAAAAAAAAGGAAGAATAATTTAATCATTAATATAAGAATATCTAAAAAGAATAAAATGAGTAAAATAAAACTGAAAAATACCATTAAAAAGTAACAGCGCAATTTATTATTAAGATATATAAAAGGAGAAAAGCGGTTCCAACAAACATTTGTTTTATTTATTTTTTTTTTAAATAAACAATTTAATAACGTTGTGAAAAATCAGTTATATTTTTTTAATGGAATTACTTCAAAGAATTAGGCATTTTTGCACTTCTACTCCCTAAAATTATCACACTGTTGCAATATGTTCCATGAATGTTTAATTTTGGGAATTTACTCTTCAACTTAAAAACATATAGCAAAAACACCTAATTGATAAGGATATTAATTTTTCAATTGAAATTAACATTTGAAAGAGCATGAATTTTTTTTAATCAATGTAATTGTGAATTTATTTAAAACAAAATTAATTCAAAATTTTCGATAGAACTTAATTAAAAACCTTAAATCTAATCAATTAAGTTAACATTTATTTAAAAACAATGACTATATCTATCATAAATTAACTATTATGAGGAAATCACGCATCAAATTGAGCATTAAAAAAAAAAAAAAACTAAACACCGTTTTCAATTGTGAGTGTTTTGTTACATATTTTCAAATTCATAGGTAAATTGTCAAATTTTAAATTTTAGGAAACAAATTAGATGCAGCCGCACAATTCAGTCAAAAAATGATGTAGCCTATAAGAGACATGTGTTATTGAGTACTGGTCACTAATAAAAAATGAGTCTTACGATATGAGATCCACAATTTATTTGTGAAGGTATTTAACACATATAGTGCCTCCTGACCTTTTTTTTTTTTTTACTTTTTTGTTTGATTAAACTTGAAAACATAAGTGGTTATATGCACAATCTAGTAGTAATATCATATTTAACTTTATTAAAAAATATAGACCTCATTTGGGGTAACAACTCTTGCCATATAGATCAAAAACTCCCAACTTTATATCAAACTTCATCTTTTTTCTATTTTTCAAAAACTCAAATTTTAAAAATACATAACATTCTCATTGTAAATCGGAATGAGATAATTCTAATATCAAAATGTTCACAACGACAAAATAAATAAGACAATATTTATTTTCCATATTTTTTCCGGAATGCATTTAAAAATTTTACACTATTTTATATATCACAGAATTTTTTTAAAATTTTTTTTATCTAAACGCGCATTTCAAACTTAATATCCAAAATATCATCTTCAAATATCCCTTAAACAAACTAGTAGAGTTAAATCTCACGTCTCAAATTAAAAAAAAAAATAGAAAATATGGGCCCACCAGATTGGACAAGCTCATTACGTACTCTTTGACTAGAATGTAGAAACCTTCTTCGAAATTTCCCTTTGTCTCTCAGAAGATGCTCTACAGCCTAATCGCCCAATCGAACAACATCTTTAACAACATATTTATTTATTTTTATTTATTTTAATTTTTTAACAACGCGTAACTCCAAGTCCCGAAAATTCATTCAGACGGCCACCCAAAAAAAAAAGAAAAATACTGATGACGTTACGTACGAATTACATTTGCGTCATCTTTACACTAACAGTTATAATCTCAATTAACAAGAAAAAAATAGTTCCCAAAAAAAAAAAAAAGTTGAATAGGTTTTGTAATTTCACCAACGGTGAGACAACAAAAAGCTAAAAAGAGTTCATTGTTGGCTACGTGTCGGCGAATGAAGAAGTATCACGGAACAGAAATCTCACAGGCGCGTAACGGAAACATTTCCACCGTTCTTTAATGCCCAAAGAATACGCCATAACGTCGAATGTATGCCTCGTCTTTCCAAAAGCCAAAAGAAGAAGTGAGTGAGTGAGTCAAATTACTCTCACCTCCGGTAGCACCGGCGTTCAGTTTTCTCATCGACAGATGTCGGAGCCTCGGCGGGCGGAGGCGGGGAAGAGGGAACCGACGGTGAACGACGGCGATGGCAGCGACGTTTCTGGGAGGCAGCAGAAGAAGGCGCGGGAAAACGACGACGTCGTGACGGAGGAGGAAGTGGAGGAATTCTTCGCGATCCTGAGAAGGATACACATGGCGATCGGGCACTTCAAGAAGGGCGGCGGCGGCGGCGGCGGCGGCGATGGCCGTAAGTTGACGGAGGAAGGTTCGAGGCTGAGGGCAATGCTGGAGAGGGAGATCGTTAGCTGCGAGGAGGCTAACGACGTTAAAGACGACGGCGGCGAAGAAGAAGAAGAAGAAAAAGGGAAGCGAGAGGAGGAGGGAATGGAGGAGAATCTGGGTCTTGATTTGAATGCTGAACCGGGTCCGGATTTTGACCCGGTTTAGAGTTTGGGTTTCTCTCAAGTTCAATTATATTCTCTACACGTTTGGTTCTTGTCTTTCTGATTTATGTTTTGTTTTTTTCTATTATTAATTATGTACTAATGTTGATGTTATGATGTTTATTAAGTGGAAGATGAATGCGTGACGCAATTAAGAAATTAAAAGGTGTTTGATAATAGTGATTGAGCAATGTTAGTTTGATCTGATGACGGTTTTTGTTTAGAATAGTATTCGGGTGCTTCAATTTTGACCCCATCAGATTGTTTTCTATTTTGTTCTGATGACGGTTATTAGGGCTCATTTGGGGGACGTCTCGAAATGATATTTAGGAGGTTGGTTGGAAATTGTGTATGAAGAGAAGACTTTTAGAATGTGTTTGGTGTTAAAATTTAGATTGTAAAATTTAGGTTTAGATCAATTGTGTGTTTATCGAGATGTTTGAATTGTTGAAAATAAAAAGTGTAAAAACTTGAAATATGTTTGAAAAAAAAATCAATATGGTGCTTGTTTCATTCGTATCGAAATTCTATGTGATTTAAAAAAAATCATCTAATTTGAATTTGTCCATGTAAATTTATGAACTTTTATAGTTTAAATTAAAAAACTGTGTGAAAAGTAAAGCTGAGGGAAAAAGATAAAAATTAGATTGTAATTATAAGGTTTGGATTGTATATCCAAACATTCTTAGAAAAGTTATGTGATATAAAAAAAAATTATACAAAAATTTAAAATGTGTTTGGAAAAGAATGCAAAATGAATATTAACTTATTTATCTCGTCGTTGTGAGCATTTTGACATAAGAATCATCTTATTTCGATTTTAAATTAGATAGTTATGTACTTTACTTTTAAAATTTGAGTTTTTTTTAAAGGAAAAAAAAAAAAAGAGATAATTTGTTGTATAATAGGGAGTTTTGGATCCATACAATATTGTGTTGTTTGGATACGTTGCTCCAAACGGGCCTATAGTCTTTGAACAATTTTTTTTTTTTTTGAGTTAAAAAACCCTGAGCTCTCGAAAAGTGCAAAAGGACTAAATTGATTAAGATCAGTCTAAAATTAATATATGCATGACATGTGAATAGTATAATTATGCGTATATTAGTTTTTTAAAAAATATATTTCAATAAAAAAATGAAATTAACAAAAAGGAACAAACTTAAACCTTCATCGTCAAACATTCGAGTAAAGGATCTCGACGGGTTGGTGACAATGACAATAGAGGTTGTGCTTGCAGTGGAATTGGGGTTGGGGGAGGACGCAATGCCTCCTTGGCTTGTTAGGTCACTCGGGCTAGACGTCATCTTTGTAATACGTTATTGTTTGAGGTTTTGGATTCACGAGGGGGACGATGAATATGGTTTGCAAAGGGGGCTCGTGAGGGTGACTACGGTGGTGGTTGTTGCACTCGTGACGCGATAAGAGTTGGGGTTATTATAAATATAGGCCACCTGGTCAGGTCATACAGGTTGAAAAGATAAATATGGGTTGGGCCAAACCAACCCATGTAAAGAAGATGGGCTTGGTCGGGCCTTTCTTGGCGAAGGAAATGGTGGCCAAACCCGATCCTACAACCCAGCGAGCTATGGCTTGGGTTGGGTAACCCATATAGTCATGGGGAATTCTAGTGTATCTATACTACTTAAAAAATAATAATACATAAGAGTGCCTATGCTGGGGCTACTCCATAGGCCTAGAATCTTGGTCCATGTGTCTATGTGGGTCAATTCACGACCGACCTGTATAAAATGATCTATATTTATAGCTCTAATTAGGAGGCAACTGAGAGCTCACGACAGTAGGGTCCCTATAGTTGGTTAGGTTTTTTTTTTTTTTTTTTTTTTTTGTCTTGATACATTTTTGTTTGTAGCTGCTTTTTCTTTGTTGAGGCTTTTATTTTATTTTATTTCTTAAGTTTAATACTAATTTAGTTAAAATTAAGTCGCACTGTGGTTTATTTTTAAAAACTAATTGACTTCCTGTTACATCATTTTTAAGAGTTTGCAAAGGGGGCTTGTGAAGGTGATGACGGGTGGTAGTTGTTGGACTTGTGGCGCGACGAGGGTTAGGGGTATCGTAAATATAGGTCACCCAGTCAGGTCATACAGGTTGAAAAGATAAATATGGGCTGGACCAGACCAACCCATGTAAAGAAGATGGGCCTGATCAGACCTATCCTGATGAAGGACATGGTGGTCCAACCCGATCCTACAACCAAACAGGCCATGGCTCGGGTTAGGTAACCCATATATTCATGGGGAATTTTAATATATCTATACTAATTGAAAAAGAATAATACATAAGAGTGACTATGCAAGGGCTACTCCATGGGCCTAGAATCTTGGCTCATGTATCTATGTGGGTCGATTCACAGCTGACCCATCTAAAACGATCTATATTTACAGCTCTAATTAGGAGGCAACTGAGAGCTTACGACAAAAGGAGCCTATAATTGGTTAGGAATTTTTTTTTCCTTGATACATTTTGGTTTGTAGCTGCTTTTTCTTTGCTGAGGCTTTTATTTTATTTTATTTCTTAAGTTTAATACTCATTTAGTTAAAAATTAAGTCCCACTGTGGTTTATTTTTAAAAGCTAATTGAGTTCCTTTTACATCATCTTTGAGAGTTTGGGATCTTTTAATTCAAACAGAAATAAAAAGTTAGGGATCAAGTCATTGCCAATATTATAGTACAAGAATTAAATGAGCAATTAATCCCTCTTTAAATGGTCTAATGATTTTTATTCTCAGTCAATGCATGTAAAATTTTGGTTGGTTGATACATTTTTTTAAAAAAGAAAAAATGTGACGAAAAAGCCAAAAATGCAATGGCTTTTCAATGAAGTGTGATTGATTTGTTGATTTTCATCGGTGCTCAGGTTAGTTGTTTGTTTTTGTAACATGTATTTTTTTCTTTTTTTAACTTATTCCAAATGAATATATATTTCTTAGGACATGTTTGATAAAGATTACTAAAAATTACTTTTGACTTCCTAGATTTAAAAGTAAATTCTAAAAATATTTGGATAATCTGTCTAAAGAGTTTCTAGTATCCAGAAATACTTCTTGTCAAAGTCAAGAAATTTGACTTTTCACAAAAGTTTTTTTGAGCAGACTTTGAAACTTATAATAAAATTTAAATTAGATATTATAAATTTCATTTTTACATTTTTATTACTGATTAGAAAATTTTAAATATTATTTTAACCTTAAAAGTTTTTTGATTTTAAATACTTACTGAAAAAATATAATTTTTGTTTATTTTCTTTTACTGACTATAAACAAAAATAAAAGCTCGCAAAACGGGTCCTTGGACTTAAATAATGTTGTTTGTTTATAATTTTTTTTGAAACATGTTTTTTGTTTACTTATTTGCAGATGAATATTTTATTTCCTAGATATAAACAATGAAAATGCACAACGCCAAACAACCCTTTTTTTTATTTTTTAACTAAACAACCTTGTTGGTATTTAGTACCATTAATTTGTGGATAGTCAGAGGGTTGACGAGTGTTAACTAATTTCTTATTGCATTAAAGCATGTGTCGATTAGAATATGGTTTGTTGACTCAGTTTAATAATAGTGTTGGAAAATTCTGCCAATACGACACACACATGACACGTTTATTGTTACTAAGAAAATATATTAACTTATATGTTGTATTTTAAGTTTATTTTGAAAATATGGAATCTATTTTGAACATTATCAAATATATACCAAGATATATATATATTTTTTACTTATTAAATTGAGATATTTTTAAGTGTACATCAAAATTTTCTTCTTTTGTACGTAAGCACCTCATGAACACCCTTTAAGTGTATATCAAATTATAATTACCATTGTAACATTTGACTTTTAGTACAATAACAAAAACATCTGAAAAGTGAAAAAAAAAATGTAACGAATATATTAAAAAAGTAACGTTTTCTTTATTTAAAAAAAAAAACCCAAAAGAAAGAAAAACTTAATTTTGGGTAGTAACATCTCCTTTTTATTTGTTTTGTTTTTTTTTTTTTGTTTTTGTTTTTGTTTTTTGTTTTTTGTTTTTTGTTTTTTTTTTTTTTTGCGTTTTTTAAATAGGATAATATCGTTTGGGTTTAAAATCTCTCTCTCTCTCTCTGTTTATGGCCATTTTCTTTTGGTGAACCATTAAGTTTTTTTCCTTTTTTTTTTTTTTAAATACAATTATGTTGGTAGTTGAGTCTTAAAATTTGTCATTAACCATACATTTCCTAAAAAAAAATTAATAATACAATAAAATAAAATAAATTGTCATTAAATTTCTAGTCAAATTCATTACCTTGCAGAGTTTGATGGCCAGTGAGCTTGATGCTCCCCATGAAAAAGCGGCACGAAGGTTTTATATCCTTTGATATGAACACAAGCGTGTTAAATCTATTTTCTACCCCAAAAAAAAAATGTGTATTTAATCTATTATGCAAATATCATTAGAGTTGCATCATTTTGTTAATTAATTTCTTAATCTATTGATTCATTTATTATATTTTGGGTTTAAATGGTTGCTGTAAAAATATCGGAAAAAAATCGATGTAGAAATCGTCATTTGTAAAAACCTAATGTAATTTGTGCAAAATAACGAGATATATTGGGCTAATATAGGTGAAATTTCAGGCACGTGGATAATATCCGCAAATTTCATATTTTTGTCTTCTACTAACCTTTTTGATCATAAATATGCTAAAATTTTCTTCAAAAGCCAAAGAAACAACTTATATTTATCGTTATTCAAGTATCATGTCATAATACCAATATTTTCTTGAATTGAGCATCATAGCATTTCTTTTTTGTATTAAGATATGTAGAGTTTGTTTGGTTTACCATTTCTACTTCAACAAAACTATACTTTTTCAACTGGATTTTTGTCTTTTTCTAAAAAGTCAACAAAAACTTTTAATTAGTTTTTGAAAATCAATCAACTCCAATTTAAAAATTTCAATTTCAACCGGTGATCCAATTGCAAACGTAAAATATAATAAATTTCTCATGTAAAATTTTTTTATTTGTGTTTATGGTGCCATAAAATGTTAGAAACATGTTTCAAACAAAATTTCATAAATTTTCGTAGTTATTTTATTCGATATTTCTGTTGAGGGTGAAATCTAATAGTCGAACTTATATTGAGGGCCAATGACTGATAGACGACTGGTAGGTTAGTGTTGAGTTAAGTGTGAATATCAATAAAATACATGTGGAAAACTAAAGAGAGCAGAGATACAAGAGTTTATAGAGGTTTACCCGTAATCTTGTGAGCTATGTCCTCTGTGGGTGTTTTGGGAGGGTTCATTATGTATGAATGGTAAATACGAGAGAGCTCCTGTAAGCCACAATGGGACATAAAAGAATTGGGGGAATTTAGATACAAGAGAACCTGGGTAATGATCGAAATCGTAGGTTTTTAACAATGCTCCGTCAAGTCTCCGGGGAGCTGCTACTGGCAAGTGATGGCGGGTCACTAGTGGAGAATCTATGGTGATTCTTGATTGCAGTGTATTCCTTGTATCCAAATGTGTGTGTCGTCCGAATGGGATGAGGATTGGTATTTTTAGGCACTGGTGGGAGCCTAGAGAATCGTATCATAGGTAGGATTCGAATTCGAATTTGAATACTATTTAGATTATCCAACCTTTTGTTATTAAATAAGGCGCATAAAATTTATATTTTTAAAATTATGAAATCAAATTCGAATATATTCCGGGTTGGAAGGATCATGCAAATTCCTAAATTAATAAATGGATAATTATGATAATTATCCCGAAGTTTCCCACTGATTTCAGACTGGGACTGGTCAGTGACTAGCTGGGGAGGCACTTGAATGAGTCATCTGATGACCTATCCGTGAGTCACTTAGTGACTTGTCTACTGAGTCATTTAGTGACTTGCTTTGGGCTCCTAAGGTTGTCAAATTGTACCTCGTTACGTGCTCTTTGATGACATATATTGACACATATATGGTGAAAGATGAGGTACAAATTCGACTCCAACAATTTGCATCTATATCAAAATATCTCTGAAATTTTTATAAAAATGGATCGTACTGACATTTCTACCAATACTGATATCTTTATCCTCATATATATATATATATATATATAAAATAACTATGACAATTAGAGTTGGGTTCAGTACTTCTGATAGAAGTCTTAGGCTTCTACGACAAAGTTTTTTTTTTTTTTTTTTTCGAACCAGTGTGCGTAGGGCACACGTAATAAGATCCATAACAATGATTATTACTCCTTCCAATCAGAGATGAGTCAAAGATGTTTTTAGAAACGGTGAATATAAATCTTTTCATAGGAAAACAAAAAACTGAACAAACCACATCAAAGACGATGCCTCTTTTCTACATTTATTATTCTTCACTTTCACCCTTCTTATAAAGGCCTTTCTTTTTCCTTTCCCTTTTCTTTCCAAGGGAACCCACGTTCTAACAAGGTAATCAAAGTCATAAAGCTCTTTCATTTTTTGTTTGGCTACCGAAAATAATACATGGTGCTTTTGAATC
>JAFMPE010123632.1:0-20963 GCA_024759925.1 Ficus religiosa | reverse complement strand
CGTAAAATTTAATCATAACAAAATTATTTTATTTAATCGGATTTTGATATGACATTCATAATGCAGCATATTTCGGCCATTTGGAAAAAAAAATTTTTAATGAAATCATTTTAAATTAAAACATTTGATATTAAAAATTAAAAAACAAACATCTTAATGTCCAAAATTTAACTCCTTTAATTTTCATTTGGCATTTGACCTAAGACATCTAAATAACAAATAGCAACATATGGAACAAAATGCTTATCTAAAATGTGGAGTGATTTTACATCACTCTATTTAAAAATACATTTCCTAAATTATTATTTCAGTTATGATAATTTCAGTTTTTTTACTTACAACGAGATAAGCATGAAGAGCAAAAACAAAAACAAAAACAAAAACAAAAACAAAATAAACATTAAGAAATGACCCAAAAAAACTCTTGAACGATTGTTTTCACAATCTTCTTGCTTAAAAAAAAAAAAAGAAAAAAGAAAAGAAATAAAGTTTCCAAATGCGAACATTTCGAATGTTAGGAAAGGGCTTCATTAAATAATGAATTTAGAGTTTTAACCCCCCCCCCCCCCCCCAAAAAAAAAAAAAAAGGAGGAGGAGGACATCAAGATATGTAAAAGGCTGAGCCCATGAACTGGAAAGAGAAACTAAGCCCAACAACAACACTCTGGCCCACCTTTTCGACTGTCACTTTAGCTTGGCTCAACTAACTTGGTTCTAATCTATGTTCACGGTCTGATTAGTCATTAGTAAGTAACTCAATTGAAAATATACATGAAATTAAAATAGGAACGTTCGCAGTCAAAATTTCAACGACATGTACCAGAAAGTTAGAGGCATAGACCGTTATGAAGATAATTAACTAAAATGCGAAACATTAATGATTTTTTATTGCCTTTACTTTTTTCTCATCTTTCTTTCTTATCACGTGCATATATACATTTATATATGTATATATTCAGTGCATGACAATATTGACAGTGATATGCATTTTCTTCTCTTTCTCTTGAAGTGTGCATATGAATATTCTAGGTTTTTTCCTTCGAACAAACTTGGATTTTCGTTACGGATAGAATCACCTAATGCCAGCTACAAATGATCAAAGTCATGAAGAGGGGAAAAACAAAAACAAAAAAAGAAGAGGGAAATCTTATCGTTTGTGTATATATCTATATATATATATGTTTGTGTGTGTGATTGTGTGTAAGTTGAAGCCATGCACATCAACGTCGATAAAACTTATTCATTGTAATATATTTAAAAGTTTAATTTATTTAATAAAGTAGACACCCTCAGATAGAAACGGTACTCGGTACATTAAGGAAGTCAAATTTGTTGGTTCGTTATAATTTCAACTCTCTTGCCGAAGAAGTAACTGAGTATGAGCTATTTTAAAAAATTCTAAAAATTCTTTAAAAGTCAAATGTATATTAGTCCATTCAAACAAAAACTAATATTCGACAACATCTCGTTATATTATATATACATACATATATATATATATATAGAATTATAAAATCAATGTTGTGTCGTATATATATGTGATGTACTGTCACACATAGATTTTGGCATTTGTCGGCTTGCTGGCGTCAACACAGAAGAATTGGTCTCTTCCGTTCATGAGAACCATATATATATATATATATATATTACCATAGTTGAGATAGAGAACTAATCTAATTGTGCCTTTGGATATATATAAATATACATATATATATATATATATGAATGTTGGGGGTGTGAATCAATACCGTATATATATAGTAATATATATATATATATACACACGCTGTGTATATGTATTTGTGAGTGTGAGACGATAAATACTGACGTAAAGCATAGGTGGAAGCCGACACATGGGTGCTTTCCGCTGAATTTCTTGTCATTTGGCTGTTTTTATTTTCTTTTGGTTTTCAACTCGGCAAAAGGAGAGAGAGTTACATCATGTGAATTACGGACGCGATGACCTTCCCAGTTCTCACCACTATTTGACCATCTCACACTTTCTAGATATTTCCTTCTGGTCTTGCGTGTTGCATAAATATCTATATACATATATATATATATATATGTACAAATATATGTATATATATTGTATATTATTTGCATTCCATTAAGTGGGACCCGGCTTCAAACTTTAGACCTACCCATCTGACAAAATCACTAATATTACTTCTCCTATTTTTGGTCTCTAAAAGCTTAAACAATCGCCGTCTAAATCTATAGTTGTTGAATTGTCATTGATGACGAGGACGGTATAATGGTTAAATTAACTACCAAATGGGGTTAAACATTTTCAGCTTTAATGCTAATTACAGTAATATTGCTATATAATAGAGGTCTATATATCTAATTTATATATATAAATAGTACGAGGATTTGGTGGAGTCTATATATTATCATATGGTAATTTGCTGAGATTAAGAAAAACCTAAAAATTCTCATGGTGTTCTAGCTGTACCAAGTTGAGATAATTAATTGTTGATGTCATCTCCAACTCAGCCGTGTTTGACATTTTCACCCAAAAAAAAAAAAAATGAAGAAGATAAACAATAGCAAATTTAATGAGGAGACAAATTAAAACCTGATTTTTGGGTTTTATTTTTGGAGCTTTCAACGACAGAATTCTCATCTACGTAACTTTCAAAGGTTGGATCCTAATCAGTAATGCAAATCTCTAATTATTTAATTTTGATCAAAAAGCATATACCAAAATAATATAATATGTAAAATTGATAGAATCTGATACAGATTGATAGGATATTTCTTATATCCTATTGTGGTAGACTTGTCATATTTTTTGTGGTTCAATATTTCAGGTGTTTATTTATTTATTTATTATTATTATTTTCTAAAGGAACAAAATGATAGATGCGGACACTTTAATCAGTTACACCCAGAAGAATTACAAACCAAAAGATGTGATAATGTGGTCCTAATTCTTAGATAATAACATGGCATGTTGACATTAAGATTCCTTTCTTACAATAAAAGATATCTACATATACAATTATTTAATTCTTGGATAAAGATGAGCCACTAATACTAATAGCCACTAATTATCAAACCCCTCCTTTCAAACAATAAAGAATAATAAAATTAATTATCATTAACACAAGAAGTATAGAAGTTTGTATAAGTTGCTAGAAAAGTATAAATACTTTGATTGGAAAGATGAAAAACTTGTGACCCAGATTATTACTTGCTAGAAAGGTTCCTTTATTCTAACTCTTTTAGCGTGTGATGAACTATTTAACTTGAATCCATCAAAAAATTCATATGTGATGTCACGTCAGCATTCAAAATGATCATTCTCATCGAAATTTTTTTTTTTATATTTTAAAATAAGCTCAAATAATAATAACAAATATTTTTTCTTGTTTTATCACCACTAACATGAAAATTTTAATTATTATGCGTTTCTATTAAAGTAGAAAATTGACTCGACAACTACTAATAAATATGAAATATTTATACGCTTTTGGATCATAAATCTTCATTACCGTACGTTTTATTCTTTTTTTCTTCTTAATATCATCTAATATAACTAATAGAACAAACAAACTATTATCAAACTATCATTAAATTAATAGATGTATCGTTTTAACACAGAGCAAGACTCTTTTTCATACCAAAGTAAAATTCACTTTTTTTTTTTTTTTTAATTAACTTACCCAATGGTAGGGAGGAAACAATGAAAGAAAGAAAGAAAGAAAGAAAAAGGGTTTATCCCACTTGGAATAAATATCTTTTTGTACTTCCCAACTGTATTTCTTATGTTCGACGCTAATAAGTATTGTGGAAAGGAAAAAGGAAAACCCAGGTTGGTGGTGCTGTACCCAAAAAAAGAGGGGAAGAAAAAAAAAAAAAAGAAAAAGAAAAACATGTGAATTAAATCCAAATCCATCTGCAATACTAATCCACACGATCGACTGAATGCGCGCGCTGTATCAAATGTCAACGGTCCACCTCCCAAAAACACATTTAAAATAAAATAAAATAAAATAAAAAACTTTAATAGCTGCTATATTCTCTCTCCTTTTTTTTTTTTTGAGAGTATTAATAGCAGCTATTCTCCGTCTCAAAAGAAAAGCCAACTTGAACTCTTTCTCCGATTCTAAACTTTTTTCTCTGCAAACAAACAAACAAGCACACAAGAAAGTTCTCACCTTCCAAACCAAAAAACAAGAAGAAGAAGAAGAAGAAGAAGAAGAAGAAAATTAGAGAGAGAAATGAAGCTAGTTTGGTCTCCAGAAACAGCATCAAAAGCTTACATCGACACCGTTAAATCTGTAAGCAAAAATCAAATGTTTTTATTTTTTATTTTTTGCTCTGAATTTGTGTTTGGTATCTGGGAAAATTTTTCTCTGATGTATATTGATTGGTTTACTTTCAGTGCAAGATTTTCCGGGAATCGGGAGTGGCGGAGCTGGTGTCGGCGATGGCGGCGGGGTGGAACGCGAAGTTCATAGTGGAGGCGTGGTCGCTGGGGGGTCCGATCGCCACGAGCGTCGGCCTGGCGGTGGCGAGCCGCCACACGGGCGGGAGGCACGCCTGCGTGGTGCCGGACGAGCGGTCGAGAACGGAGTACCTCCGAGCGCTAGGCGACGCCGGGATCTCGACGGCGGCGACGGAGGTGTTCATCGGAGAGCCCGAGGAGGTCTTGGAGTCGCTCGCCGGCGCTGACTTTGTGGTGGTGGATTGCAAGCGGAAGGACTTCGCTAGGGTTCTGAGGTTGGCAGTGGCGGAGCTGAGCCAGAAAGGAGCGGTGGTCGTGTGCAAGAACGCGAGCTCGAAGAACGCCGCCGGATTCCGGTGGCGGAGCGTGGTGGTGGACGGAGGATCGCGGCGGTTGGTGAGGTCGGTGTTTTTGCCGGTAGGGAATGGACTGGACATGGCTCACGTCGGAGCAATCGGCGGCGGAGGAGGAGGTGGGAGTTCGGGTCCCGCGAAGGGAGAGGGGCGGTGGATCAAGCATGTTGATCAGCGATCGGGAGAAGAGCATGTTATTCGCAAGTGATTTTGCGAAACATATGTAAATTTTTTTTTTAAATTTTTATCTTTAATTACGGGGACTTAATTTGATGTACAAAATTTGTATTATTATTATTTTTTTAATTTTTAGTGGTAGGTTAATAATTTTTTTCTTCTTTAATTGTTTCGCTATGAGCTGGCAAATGTTTACATGATTCCAGAAACAAATGTGAATCGGAAAAGAATTTGTTTAACCCCCTAAATTCACTAATTTAGGACCCCAAAAAATGACAACTTTTGCATTTGAATGAGTGATTGAACTGTTTTTCGAACAGTCATATCTATAGATGGATGGTTCTCTTGATTTTGTGTATAACTTTTTGTTTCATTTTCGTATAATTTCGATTAGAATTAACGTTTTTAATTTTTTTGTATAAATCTGTTTCATTTTGATACAATTTATATTATATCTTACGTTTATAAACATTCGCATTTATTGTATCATTCATTTAGATGGAGCATATAAAAATAATATCCAAACCAAATCTGTGATGCAAGTAAAACTAAACTTGGTTAGATGCTTATTGCAGACGAGGAATAATGAATTCTCATTTCATTTCATTTCTTTTTCTTTTTTCTTTGAAGTAATTCTCATTTCTTTTCTTTTCAAAAAGATAATAAAGGGGGAAATAAAACATCCTTTTTTTCTTTTTTTTTTCATTTTCATTAAAAAAAAAATGACAACATTTGCATTTGAATGAGTGATTTTTACCTCAATTATGGTAATGTAGAAAGGCCTTTTTTTATTTTTTTTATTTTTTTATTTTTTTTGGGGGGAACTATCTATGTTCTCTTGATTTTATATTTTGATATAATTTTTATCAGATTTAACGTTTTTGATTTTGTGTATAAACTTTATTTCATTTTGATATAATTTAAATCATATCTGATGTTTATAAGCATTCACAATAATAGAATAAATAAGATCTGACGTTTATAAGCATTCACAATAATAGAAATACCTTATACGGTTCAGTTAGATGGAGCATATCCAACTTATATCCAAACCAAATTTGTAATGACAACACATAGACAAGGTCTGATGAATTCTCATTTCTTTTCTTTTAAAAAAGATGGTAAGGGGAAAAAAAATCTTGTCTTCCCATATTCTTCTGGCTGGCAGAGTTGGCATGTATAGGTGTTATCTGATACAAAAATGCTTCCAGAAGAACCAAGTCAAGACGTTCGACGTGACCAAAAATTGTAAATTGGAATTATAGGCACACAGTTTTTGTGTTACAAAAGGAGAAATCAAAGATGCCTAAGGATGACCATTCCACGCCCACGGATGGAAACCACCATGCTGTTTTTCAAACTGCTAAATAGAATAATCATTCTTTGAACAAAAAAGGATAACAAATATAGGATTTGACTCGCAAGCTTTGTTTTTTTTTTTTTTGTTCCGTCTTTCATGTTCCTCCAATAATAATATAAATATAACACACCAAATAACCGATCTTCAAAATTCAGAAGCCCAAAATATTGAATCACATGCTTCCAAATTTGCCAAAATGTGAGTTGTATATGGTCTGTAAGATTCGTTACTTTTTGGAGACCTACAAAGAAAATTAATGTAGTCTAATAATATCAGGAGAAATGTAGAGTTCAATCAGTAATTTCGATATGAAATCAGTGTAGAAAGTCTTTTCGCCAATCAGCAGCCTGATCTTGAGGGATTTAAATATCTGTAATCTCCATCTATTGAATTGTCTCTGAATTATTTTGACATCGAAATGGTTTCTCCAGATGCTACATGGATTGTATATGTTAGAAATGAGGAATATAACATAAGGTCCCAAAAAAATATAAAAGAGGATTAAATGATTTGGAAGCACTATAGGGAGCGAAGAAGAAAATGAACTGACATGGATGAGAGTTAGGATCTCAATACACTAATAGGCTAATCCCAACTGTTCCGACTTCTTCTAAACGCCTTTTTATCCGAAAGCACCTTCTTGCTTTTGAGACGTTTCTGTTCCCCAATTGCAGCCCTTTTTAAACAACACAAAAAATGAAATAAAGAAACCAATTCAGTGTTCTTCCTACTTCCTAGCCAATAACACATAAAACATAGAGTACAAGAAGTACTATAAACGGGCAAGCAGTACAACTAGAGGTTAGTAAATTGGCATACACAGAATGGGCTAGGTAGCTCACATTTTTGCAATTTTCTTCTTTTGTTCTTCTGAAGGAGGTGGAGGGACATAAGCAGCCGCATCGATGATAACCTATATGATTAGTTTATCAAAAAGATGAAAGCATTAACAGTAGGTCTGAAGTTGGTAAAACGGTCTTGAAAGTTATTTGGCAAAGGGCCAAAAATTGTAGAGAGAATAACGTCCAAAAATCTGGTTCTTATCATGACTCAGAGAGAGAACATATGGAAGTACTCATAATCCAACAGAGAACATCATCTCTCGATTAGTACCTGAAGTTTTGCGAGAGCATCTTCGATGTTACCCCTGAAGAAGAATGGTGGTATCAAACCAGATGCTTAGGCAACTCATAAGCAACACGGATAAGTTAAAGAAGAAGGGCAAAGAAGTTAACTTCTGTGTTCGAGTCTTTGTTGAAGATATCACTAGCTCCCCATCCTTGTTTATTCGATTCTTCTCCTGCTCATAACCAGGACAACACCAAGTGTTCGTAGACAGAAAAACAGCAAACAAAGTTTAGGAAATCAAGCCCCAAAATTAAAGAAAACCCAAAACTTTAGGAAATCAAGCCCCAAAATTAAAGAAAACCCAAGAGCAACACTCAAACTTGGGAGTTCCACCAAACAATTAACATACTATCTCACAACGTTTTCAAAACATCACAGCAACTGACAGATGTTTGAAGCCATAACCAGAATAGTTTCTTAATCTTTGATAGAAACTTTGAAATTAAGAGAAAAAGGTTATGCATAAACTATAACTTACCATTTGCATAATCCTCTCCCTAATCCTTTCACCAAGCCAATTCGCATTTTTAACGTTGAAACGCATGTCGACCTTCGTGTTCACTGCAGTCAATAGTAAGAACAATCAATCACAAATAACAGCAACCTAGATGAGACGTGAAAATAGAGATAATGAGTAACTAAACTGGCTGAGTAAGTAAACAAAACCTTTGTTCACATTCTGACCCCCAGGACCACCACTTCTAGCAAAATTAACCGTTACATGATCTGAAAACAACATATACAAACACATTGATTATTAAATATGATTGCACACCTAACAGAAAATTTAGGAAGAAAAAGAATAGCAAAAAATAGCATGAAGCCCTACTATTAGCATCACATAACAACAGATTTGAAGCCAGACCAGTCCTCTGTTAATCTCATCAAGAAATGAACTCCAAGAACCTTTTTTTTCTTTTTTAATAACAAATAAAATTAAAAAGTTTCTTATTACAAACTTTTTCAGAAGAAAACTAGTGAATCAACGAGCAAAATTGCAGCTTTAGCCTAAACGAGGAAAAAAGGCCAAATCATATGATCTATATCCATATATATACATATATATTGTGTGTATGTGTGTATATATTTTGTTTATAATTTATATAAGACAAATTCAATTGCAAAACAGACCTAAAGTAATCTGAGGAGTAGGTCCGTCGTCGGCGCCGGAGAGGGCTCGCTCCTCCGCCTCCTGCAAGAGCTGCTGCATCTGCGAGAGCCGAGCCGAGACTTTCCCGCCGCCGTCGGAGGCAGCGGCGCACCGGACCGGTCCCACACTGATCGGCCGCCGCGGAACACGGGGAGCGACATTACAGCTGATCAAATCGGCGCCGACCTTGCTGCGGTCGGAGACAAGCAGTGAAAGAGAAAGCGACGGTTGAAGGATTCTGTTGAGGATTGCGTTGGTGCTGGTTCTGAGAACCGCCATTTCTGGTTCCGAAGTGAGCTACGCCCTAGAACCGGAGATCGTTTTGTCGTTTCGTTCTGCTCAGTAGAGTTCTGTCCCGTGTGTTGTGTTGAGAATGAGATTACAATTTTGGGAATTTTTGAAAAGTGTGGGGTTTTATATTATTTCTAATTGGTTAAAGCTGTGTGGGCCTTGTGGCTGCTATTCCTTGGTGAGGTTCGTGGACAATGTTTCTTGTGCGTCTTGAATCTTTGATACGACAACATCCACGTGGCATCATCACTACGTTTGTTAAATTTAAGAATTGACCTATGTTGTACTACTTCTCGAGCTATCTTGATCATGAAGTTTCAAATCTCCAATTAGAGGTGTAAATCTGATTTATTATCCTCTCTTTTTTTTTTTAACTTATGTTTAATCCGGTCTACAAGGATTCAACTTGAATTAATCCAGCATAATCTATTCAGTGTGTGTTTTATTCTACATATTTTAGAATTATATTATTTCTTGAGTTCTCGTTAATAAGATTATGACAGTTATTGTGATGATGTAAAATTCACGTGAGTTGAGTTGGGTGACTCATATTTACATGTATGGCATTGGATAAGTAAAGTTAATACATGATTGATGTCTTATTAATCATCCCCACCACTTCATTTTCAAATAAAACCAAATTATTAAAGAAAAATTTCAAGCCAAACCAACCTCATTACAATTGATTTAGTCTTTTCAATCTTTTGAATTAACATTTGTCACTTTGTTATCAATTATAATTAAAACGATATTCTTCTAATTATAAACATTCATCTATTTTGAGTCCACAACTCACGAATTAAGCAGTCCAATTCATAAATAAAATAGAAATCTTCAAAGTCATGGTTAAAGAATGAATGAGTGGGAAAAGATAGAACCAAGACAAAAAAGAGGATAGAGGCATGCATATATAAGGTTGAAATTAAAGAATAAATCCATACAAAAGGGTAAATATTTCCTTATAAACATTTTTATATCGAAACACCGATACATTAAAAAGGTAATTATGTGGTAGGACACGTATGTTTGCCCTAATAATAAATTTTTACCCTTCGAATAAATTTTAACGAACAGATTCACACGTGAGAGCAATTATGTACGTAGGATACCTCAGAGATTCAACTATTAAAAAATTAACTCATCAGCTAATACTACTTGCCCTACGGGTTAGCTAAGATGACAACGGAGTGTTTTAGACAATGCGAAAGAAATGGTATAAAAGCAAAAACTTTTATCAAACTCCGATTTAAATCACAGCACCAATCAATGTTTTAATGTCAATTCATGAAATGCTTGATTGAATTACTAGAGTATTCCTATTAACAAAACAGCATAATATAGAACAAGCAAGCAGTTGTACAACAACAACTATTAAACTCTTTCCCTCCACCTCTTTGTAAGTTTCATAACTGTTTTCCTCAAGATTAGGACCCTTATCACGTAAAAATAGAATTCGCGAAAATATATAGTATACCATAAGCCATCCTCAAGTTTACCACGCTTTGATGCATACAATATCAAAAACTAAACCTGAGAATATGTCATCTTTACAGTACTATGGAGGTGAAAAACAAGGGAACTCATCAACCA
The DNA here is from genome assembly GCA_024759925.1 of Ficus religiosa. Classification (NCBI taxonomy): domain Eukaryota; kingdom Viridiplantae; phylum Streptophyta; class Magnoliopsida; order Rosales; family Moraceae; genus Ficus; species Ficus religiosa. The sequence goes on along the minus strand of JAFMPE010123632.1, from coordinate 10,458 downwards.
GTTATAGCTCGCTTGCTCGCTCACATTTTAGCTATAAATCCCTAATATCCTGTACTCCCCCGGGGGTAGCTGCTCCTATCTCTAACATCCGGTGTTCTCATTCTACCAGAATGCTGCGAACGAGAAGAAGCTACTCCATCTCTAGCATTTGACATCTGTCTTCCGGAATGCTGCGAAGATTCTGTGGACGGAAGGGCCCAACCTCCCTGCCCAGTGTGCCCGCCGCTGCCAGCTCCTGAAATAAATTGTTGCAGCAAGATATGGCATGTAATCCATCTTCTCAGATAGAGCGTATTCACGAATAAAGAAATAAAACTTGCCCATATCACAGTTCGATGGGATATGCTGGGGTCAAGGAAGAAAACGACTTACCTGCACTTTGATGACCACTAAAATTACCAGGCCAGCCAGGCAAGTATTTTTGAGCAGTTCCCTTCCAAGCTTCTTCAAAACGATCAAGCTCATCTAAAAGCCACAGAAGAAAATATTTCGGGTTGAGTATTAGGAGCCTCAAGGGACATAAAGATTATGTCGATCACTGTTGAGTACCTTCATTAAGATTGTGTAGGGTCTGCATTGTGTCCACCTTGCCATCTGAATTGAGCTTTCTTGCAAGGGAATGACCCTGAAAAAGTGCAAGCCAAATGTAAGTACAATTACATTTAGCAAAACCAATAAAGTCCTAGTAGACGGATACCTTATTATGGAGGGCCCTTGATAGTCTGTGGGAAGCTTGTCCAGTCGAAGAATCAGCTTCTTTGCTCTCTTCAATAGTCACCTGTTCAGAAATCAAAAGAAGTCAGATAGCTAATGACTAAAGATAACTAATGACTAAAGATACTAATGGAAACATAAGTGCTTACTCCATCACTTCCCGTCCTCCTTGTCTTAGAAGTGGTATAATAAGCTCCATTTGCTCCCCCATATGTGACAGAGGAGCTTTGAAAGGTAAAGTTGTGAGCTTGGGGTTGCCTCTGAGCCCGATTGAACCCATTGGAACCATTTCCATACTGCAAATGCCTAAACTTCTTCTCTGCAACTCCCAGAAAATCAAACATACAATTTCAGATTCATGCAAGTACAATGTAAAGTCGATAAGTCAAAGGTGCCAGCACAAGAACATGCTTTACCTTCAGCCTCATCATCAGGATCCTCAACATATGGTCCACTCCCCGACCTCCCATGTTTTCTAGGATTTTCTTTCCTTTCTTTATCAGCATCCTCCTTCTCATCATCAGAATTAATTTCCTCAATGACTGGACCCGTCGGTTGTGTAGGCTCCGGAACCGCTTGCTGCTCAAGAAGCCCAGATGGGTGCATTGCCAAAAAAGGATTTCCCATTGGACCGAAGAAGCTCGATTGGAACATTCCACCTCTAAATGGGTGAGTAAAGAAAGGGTCATCAAACAGATCCCTTCCTCCGAAAAAACTAGACATCAGACTTCCATGACCTCCAAAACCGCCAAAGTCCCCAAACCCGGCAAAAGGGTCAGGGAATTCAAAGAAAGAGTTCCTTCCACCTTGGCCTCGGCCTCGGCCTCGGCCTCCTTGCATCTTGAAGGTGTTATAACCCCTGAAAAGGACCAGAACAAAAGCAACACCCAAACATTGAGCATTTTGATTTCGAGCAAAAACAGCTCGAAACTACGAAATAGACGATAAAAAGCCCCTGTAATGCATATCGAACGGAAAATACATAGGGTGTACAGCTCATAATACAACATAACCATACAAAATTTAGCCTCAGTAACTGAAACAAGCTAATGGCAGAAGCTAGTTATGCACAATAATATGGTAAAGAAATAAAGCTCCAAAACATAAAGTAAATCGCTAAGCATCCAAACTGGAAAACCAAACCTTCACGATTATAAAGGAAAGTGAAACAAATATCTCAAATTCACAAATGTTTGCAACAGATATATCGACAAGAAACATTATTTAAAAAAAAAAAAAAAAGTGGAAAAGCATAAATATGAGCCAAAAAAAAAAAAAAAAAGAAGCAGAATCACGAATATGAATGATCGCAAATCAAGCTAAAATTCTCCAACGCATAAGAAAATACTGCCAATCCAAATTTTCTCCCAAAACAAACAGAACCCTAAGTAAGCCCTCTAGATCAAATTTGAAAAATATATACTCATAATTTTTATAATTATAATTTTTGCTGAGATCCTAATTATAATTAAAAACGCCCAATGTCAAGCCAAAAAAAAAAAAGCAACTTCCTTAGTTTCGCAACGATCACCATATCTAAACCTAAATCGCAGCGAAAGCAAGCAAAATACGAGTATCCGCCGAGAGATTATCGAGGAACAAAAAAATTAAGTTAAGCAATAATCACGAAACCCTAGCAACATCCAAAACAAACATAGATGTGTGTGTGTGTCTGTGTGTGTGTAGATAGAGAGATTACCTGAAACAATTTCAAAAAGTTAAGAAACTGAAATCACGAGCAGATTTTGTTTAGATGAAAAGAGGAAAAAAAATCTTCTGGCGACGAATGAAATGAGAGAAAGGGGATTAACGGAGCAAATTATCCGCCTAAGCCTCTGAGATTACTTTCACTTTTATATCAGCACCACCCTCGTATTATATGTACACACACCTATATATAACCGACATGACCAGATCCACCAGACATTAGAATTTCATTTCTGTGTGTGTCTTCATTTTTATTTTTATTTTTTTAAATTCTTAAGAAAGGAAGGTTCTAGTATATAAACCTACAACTTCAATTTACAAAAAAAAACTTACAATTTCACCTCAATTTAAAAAAAAAAAAAAGAAAGAAAAATTTCTTTTTATTTTTGATGTGAAAATACAAGATATGTTGTATAATATTCACAAAATTTAAAAAAAAAAGTTTGTTGTATAAACATCTACATTAAAGTTTACGATATAGACTATGAAATTAATATAAGAAATCGAAATTATAATATTCTATTAGGAAAAATATAATTTCTCTAACTAAAATTTCATATTTTTAATTGGATAAGATTTTTTTTAAAACTTGAATTTGGCTAAGATTTTTAGATTAAAAACACGAATCACAAATAAGTACATTTCGGTTATAAAAAGTATTTATGATGACGTGCTGTTAATAATTTCTTTATTGTGTTTTTAATACTGTTACTTAAAATTTTGATCCTCTCTACTTATCAAATTGGAGGGAAAAAAAAATTTTGGAACAATTATAAAAAAGGTAATAATTCAAAAATATCATTTAAGAGACAATCCTAATAAATCACAAACCAAGACCGAAAGATGAAAAATGGGCTATTTCATCTGAAAATATTAGGAGAAAGAAATAACTAACATTTTCACATCAATGATAAAACAAGCATGTTTTAAAATTATTTAGAGTAAATAACAGTATTAACAAATTTATTTTATTTACTTCTTGTAAATATATAACTTATTTAATAAATTTACTCTTAATAAATTTTTTATTTACTTATTTAAATTTATTATTTACTTTAAATATTTTAAAATTTATTACTTATTTCAATTATTAAATGCTGCGTGCCATAATTTTTCGGAAAGGTCTCGGTCCATCATTTGTTTCGGGTTTTTACCGCATATCCCTGAACTTTTTGAGATTTGGCATTTTCCCCCCCAACTTCTTTTTCTTAACAATTTTTAGTTCTTCAATTTTTTAAAGAATAAGAACAAATCCAACCGCAAACGATAGTTACATTTTAAGAAATTTCATTACTAATTCATGGAAGAAATTATCAAAAATCAAATAACTCGATTTAGCATTTATAGTCAGTCCAAAATCTGACATTCATAAAAATTGACCCAAAAAAAAATATATATATCCCTCAGTTCAGTGTCTGGTACACAGAGCAAAAGAATTTTTGCATTATAAGTTCAAGTGAAAGCTTTCTATCAGGACATAACAAGTAAGAAAACAACTCATACATGAAATGCTATCCTCATTTTCTTTTTTCTCTTTCGAAGAAAACAAACAAACAAACAGACAAACCAAAATTTTGCCTGTTTCTAACTGATGTAAATATAGCTAACAAAGCTCATCATAAATCATATTCATACACACATCTACACGAACCCAATTTATAATGATCATATCCTTGTACAGACAAAGCCTGATTTTAAGCAACCACATATTGTATCATGTATAAATTGGAGTTCACCCATTTCTGCCGTTTTTGTAAAAGAAAATTTCCATTCATCACATCTTCTTTGAGCTTGTCTGCACAATAAGGCTCGTCCAAAGCTGATATATGTCAATCATTACTTGTGTTGGGATAACACGGAGTTGCCAAGCCTAGTTTTTCGGGTGTAATCTGGTTATGTTTCAGTCACACACGTCTGAAGAAATCCAAACCTCGGCTCATGTTCTTGCTTGCTATCATAATGGCTGGAGTGCATTTAACTCGGGCTCTGTTGGATATTCAAGACCCTGAAGTGCGGGTATCCGTCTTAAATCCTCTTCTGAATATGCGGGGATGAACCAGTACTTCTTATCTGTCCCAAAGACCTGATTGAGAAAAAATCTATCACCATCCGAACCAAACCTCTCTTTTGCTTGACACTTTTTCAAATTAGTCTTAGTTTTGGATTTTCTGTGCTTTTAGAAGAAGCATTCTATTTCTTTGACAAGACAAGTAGAAGAACAAAGTAACAGTTCCAAAAAAAAAAAAAAAACTTTGCAAGTACTCTTTTGCACTTTTGAGCAATTTTACCAGACACACTACTTAAAATTGTGTTAAATACAAAGGGCTTTCGGTTCTATTGACTTGGTAAGGAGAATGAAATAACATGGTCATGCAAATGCAATAATGATGCTAAGCAAAGGTGGGGAAAGTTTCATTTCTTAAGCATAAACGACCAAGAATAGATGCAATGAAAGTTTTGATTGTAATATAACCTGTTCAAAGTTTTTCCTTCGACCAAGGTCGTAGTGCCATTTAGGAGTTCTTTTCTTCTCATATGCCTGAAAAAAGTTAAAACAACTAGAAGGTTATGTTAGCATTGCAAAAGTATAGGCTCTTGTCAACTCTAAGAAAATTCTAAGGAAGCTTAATTAGTAAAAGTCATTACCTCAATCGTGGTAGTGTTACCTCCCACCAAGGACAAGTGCATGATCAGAAATCCCATAACACTTAAAGAAAAGGCGAAGTTCAAAACTGGAAAGATGCGAAACAATCAAGGTAAGCAAGTGAAACACTGAGGGGACGATAAACTATATTGATGAAGATGGTCATCCTAGAACTTACTGAATGTTATAAAAGTGGCTGCGAGGGTGCCTGGTGTTCCGGTTATCTCACCATCCGTAAAAAATGCTATAAAATACGGCAATAGTGATAATGTGACAGCAGTGGTCTCAAGAAATGTGTAAAACTGCACCAAGATTGAGCCAGAAAGACATATCTCAGTCATACACTCAGACTTGCCCCTGTATTTGATTTGAATTTACATCATGAAAGAACCATATGAACAACAACTAATCGAGACATTCAAGAGAGAGACAAACTCTGTACCCAGCAACATCAAGCATGGCCCAGTGACACGGCAAAATTTAACAGAAAAGAAAATTGCAAATATTGGTCTTAGTAATACATTAAGCATCAAGCTAACAAATAAAGATTTGCTTGAAGAATCGTTTGTAAGGCAAGTTTAAGCTATGTACTCAATAACTAACCATCCATTAAAGATACAAAATGATTATAATAAGAAAAATACATGAGGCTAACAAACTATTTCAAGAATGACATTGCCCATCTATATGAAAGTTAGAATGCAGACAATATAAATGAAGCAAACACAGAACTTTTAAGCCCACCGTGAAGCTTGAAACATAACGAATTTGTTAACATACCAAGAAAAGAAGGAAGTACTTGTAATTCAACGCCCCAACGCAGTTCACAACCCAAACACAGTGGTGATCCATTTTCAATATGCACCTTCCACCTAAAACCAATCCAAAAATTAATCTTTCTCGTGTTGCATAGCAATTATTCAAAACACACATGAGAAAACAACACTGGCACCAAACAACTCACAGACAGAACAATGATGGCATCGAGGCGGTTTAAACCGATTGCACTTTCGACAGAAGCGCACTCTTTGATGGTCTGGAATTGGATCATCTAATCGGTTCAAACCTAGACCTGTGCCATTACATTCTGACTCCACCAGTGAATCCGCCTCGCCTCTTTCCTCATCCGTAGCAGGCCTCCAGTTCGGCGGAACACCACCCGGATCAGTTACAAGAACAGAAAAGTAGCTCCACAATAACATCACCAACTACACAAATATACAACCAGTTGACCAACAGAAAGTAGCTCCATTAACCACCTCAGGTTTACATAACGAATTACCAAGCATAGAAATTTCATGTTTGCATCTAAAACATGGAAATTTATCCCCTCAAAATGCTGAAAACGACTGGAAATTATAAATTTTCAAACTTTGCAACAGCAAAAAATTACTAATAACAACAATAATATCTTTAGCAAAGAAGAGACTAAATTTACCAACTTCACTAAGTTCAATAAGTTTAAAATAACATTTTTCACCAAAATAACAACAATTTCATACTAAAAGAAAAAATAAATCAAAGAACATTATTAAGCTAAAAAATTTAACCAATTAAAGTCCAAGGCAAGTTCTAAACCCCAAAAAAGTTCAGAAATTCAGCTGAAAAAATTACTGATAGCTCAAAAATGAGCGAAAACAAAAAAAGAGGGAACAAATTAATATTAATTACCAGCGAATGAAACAAGAGCAAGACAAGGAGGGAAAGGAGGGAATGGAGGCCACCGAGGAAGAGTGCAGGACCGAAATGGGCTAAAACGACGACGTAATAGCTGAGCGACACAATTCCGAGCACGAAGACGATCATCACGGAGCCGAGTGCCCGCAGGGCGGTGCAGAACTTGAAGACGTTCCACGCCATTTGATTACTCCGATTCGATCTTTGCAGACAATTCCGCGAACAAGATGATGAAAAATCGACTATTTCAAAATCGATATATATATATACATATATACATAAATATATGGATTGAGAGGAGAAAATCGAACTCGATATAATGGATGGATTCAATTGGAATCTTTGAATCTAGCTTCTGGATTTGCGGATTTTTTTTTTCTCGGAAATTTGGGAATGGAATTCTTACAGGGAAAATGATGGAAAATGAGAAACCGAAGTCCCAAAGGCCTGTCGTTTCCCTTTTCATTGATTCGTCTTTCTTTTTTTGTTTTTGTTTTTATTTTTATTTTTGTTTTTTTTGTTTTTGTTTTTGTTTTTTTTGTTTTTTTTTTTCGAGTTTTAAGCTTTCAATGTGAAATGAAATTTTCAAATTGAATTTGTTTGATTTTTTTAAATTAATTATAATTTTTATTAATTAAAAAAAAGGTGAAAACTAAAATAAAAAATTTATATTTAAATTTAAGAGTCAAACGATCTCTTATTTTCACTTTTTGACATTTTTTAAATGTCGTTTCCCACATTTTTTTATGTGGGCTTAAATAATGTTTTCGGTGGTAAAAGACAGAAAACGAGGGGAAAAAAATGTCGTGGACGTTCAAGGATGAGTGATGTATTCTTTTGTGTTTATATCAAATAGTAATGTATTCAAATGTTATCAACTATAATAGTTTTATTAAATTTTGGTGTAATAAACGAATGAATTGTTACTTTTTAATTATTTGAAAAAATATATATTTTGACTGTTAAAATGAACAATTGTTTAATAATTTGAGATTCTTGTAATTATTTAATATTATTTGGCTTTCATTTTAACGTTTTACTCCTTAAATTTCTCTTTTACTATTGGATTTTTAATATAAATTTCATTTTTTTAACGTAATATGTTTTTGTATAATAGGTTGTTTAGGAATATCTATTTTAGTTTAACACTGTATTTATTTATTTAAAATGAGGATTCGAATTTATATTTTATGATAAAGTCGTTAGATGACTATTAGTTTTTAATCCTAATTTTTTTTAATGCAAATATGGAATTTTTAATTTTTTATTCGTTTGGGCACTATCTTTATATGATAAAACACCATTTGAATTTTGAAATATCAACTTTACATCAAATTTTCTCTATTTTCTATTTTAAAAAAAACTGAAATTTTAGAAGTTCATAATTTTCTTATTTTGAATCGAAATAAGACTATTTTTATGTTAAAATAGTTGTAATGCTAAGAAGAACAAAATAAGATTTATTTTGCATATATATATTTTTTTAAAAGATCTCAGATTTTTACATTATTTTTTAAATTACAGAACTTTTTCAAAAATTTTCCCTTCAAAAACATATTTTTAACTCAACTTCCGCAATACCATTTTCAAATGCCCCCAAACGGGCCTCTTATTGATGTGTATTCGTAGGTATTTACCATTGAGAAACTTGTCGCCGTTCAACAAACTTTTCATAGCTTAAATAAACAAGAAAATAAAAATGGAATAAAGTTATCTCTCTGTCTAAAAACGACATGGCGTTTGTACAAATTCAAAACGACACACTTTCACAATATTCAATATTAACGACACGCTTTTCTACTTCAATGGACGACAGCGACACAAAACTGAATGACGTCACTTTAGGATTTGGTGACGGAACGAGATCACGGAAACGACGTGTGATTGTCCCCCTTAAGATATAAGTTTGAGCAACGACACGCCGTTCAACTAAAGGGCAATTTTAGCAAACGACAATTTTTTTTCCTCTTCGCATACAAAACAACATGGTGTTTATAGATTATTTAAAACAAAATGGCAGTTTATATATGAGAATTAATGGACCATGTCAAAAACAACAACAAAGACAAAAAAAGACAAAGAAAAGGCAACAAACGGATAAGCGATGTCGTTTTTTTATCTTAACTGCGTAAACGACATCTACAATTTATTGTTCTATTTGACAACTTTTAAATTTCTCTTAAAAAACAACATTTAAATTAAACGAGATGTCGTTTCTATTTTAAGTGACACAACGTTTAACAAAATGGACGAATAAACGACATGGCGCTTTTACAAGAAGAAAAGGCGACAATGTTTTCTTTTTCTTTTTTCTTTTTTCATGAAAATAAAACGGTTTTTTTTTTTTTCTTTAAGTAAATAACAACAATAGTCACGTGAGGTGCATTTTTCTTCATTGTTCGTGAATATTTAAACAGTTTGCCCTTGTATCAGTATTTATATAAAATTTTCCTTGAGAAAATTATTTTATATAAAGTTTTAAATTATTGTGCGATAAGCATGAAATTACCGTTTCAAACAAAAAAAAAAAACATGTAATTACCTCCTTAAGTTTCAAACTTGATTGTCAGTTTCAAATTAAATCTGCCACAAAAAAATAAATTCAGAACTAATATGGGGGGAAAATACATTTGCTAATTGTTGAAGGACCAACATTGCCAAACACATTTGCATCCTCTAAACGGCCAAGCTTTAAGGAGCCTAACGGAGGAGGATTCGGACAACGATGATCATAAATTAAAAGGGCACGATGACACATAACATCCGAAGAAGAAGAAGAAACAGAAAACTCACTAAAAGGCCTCTCAATCCTTGACCAATCTATTTAAATTCAGATAATTCCCCTAAAAATGAATAATTTCTAGCCTTACCAAATCCCATCAACAATAAATGCCACCGAGAAACAACGTCAAGAGACTAACCAAAACAATGTGAGAATTGACAGTAATTACGACCATAGATTTAAAAAGTACATCAACATTAAGGACCAAAGTCGTCTACTTTGCAAATCTCGAAGTACTTCCTAGCTCCAAAAAAATAAAAATAAAAATGCAGGAGCTCTAAGTATGAAAAAGCAAATAAATTTATAATCATTTGATTGTTACTTATGATCCATGGAGTCAAAGCTGCAGCAACTTGCAACATCACAACATTAGTTTCTTATTATTGCAATTCACAGAGAACAAAAACCCCTTCCCTTTTCGTATCATTCACAGTTTTTATGACAAAATGGCGCATATACACAGACAAGGACTCATTATCCAACAGTCATAATGATCCGGCAAATGTGACATGAGATTAATAACTAAGATTATTAGTTCTATAGCATTTTAGTTGAAATATATTTGATGAACAATTTCAACTAATACGATGTTATATAGAAAATTGTATATAAATTAATTAATAGTTACAAGTATCCATATAAAAAGAAGTTATATCTATCAAATATTGGACAGTTGTCAAACAGATGAGTATTACTCTAATTATATGTTTATAAGATATCTGTATAAATAAGGAAAATTTGTGGAAATAAATCGTAACATTTAGTATGACTAGCACTATAGTTGTTGTTTGTGCATGTCCACGCTGCACAGTCGGATATAAATAGTACGAATTTAGTAATAACGTGAGCCAATATGTGTGGCTGAACGTAAGAAAGTCTCATTTGCACATTTCATAGAGGAGAAACACATTCATAACACGAAAGTGGACATTAA
>JAFMPE010123616.1:2682-13714 GCA_024759925.1 Ficus religiosa | reverse complement strand
ACGAGAATCTCGTAGACATCAGTAAACAGATGTAAGAACTTTGGGGAGACGACTACACGGAAAGTTTAAGGAATCAGATTAGAAACTTGTGAGAGGTAGGGAGATATAGGAGTTAGGAGAGAAAGGGCCGGGTTCGTATTTTAAAGCATCCGTTTCTTTATTGTTCAGTTTTTCCAAAAGATTATAAAATCTACGCGTTTGATTTGTTCGCACTTTGGATGGTTCAAGGAGTCCTCCATTCAACTGATGGAAGCGGCCTAAAAGCTTTGGAACATATCGAGGAGTTTTATTCGGAGATGTTAATAAGGTCGATAGTGTTCTTGAAGTTGGATTTCACATGCATAATCTTATTCATGATCTCGCAATCTCAGTGGGACAAGATGAGTTCGCACTGATCAACCGTGATACTCGGACCGTTTTGGAAAGTGTTCGGCATTGTGCCATTATGTATGAAGGAGATGGTGAAGTTCCACCTTGTTTAGACAAGTTAACTGACCGTGTAAGAACCGTCCTTTTCCCGGTCCATGGAGTAGGACTTTCCATCAATTCCTTCATCATCAGATACCTCACAAGACTCAGGTACTTGATGGTATTGGATTTAAGTGATTCCTCTTTTGAGAAGTTACCAAGTTATGTTCGTAGTATGAAGCATTTTAGGTATCTCAGTCTTTCGTGTAATTAAAATCATAAAACTCCCCCAACTCCGTTTGCAAACCGGATTTTTTAGGTTCATTTTGTTTTTTTTCTGAAAAATCAACAAAAACTATAACTAATTTTTAAAAAGTCAACAAACTTTAACATAAAAATTTCATCTTAAACCTATGTTCTAAATGCAAACGGCTTGAATATGGATGTGAAAGTCTTGCAGAACTTCCAAGAGATGTGAAGAAATGGAGCTTCCCATTTGCTCTGATTGAATCCCTGTCAAGAATCACCCTTCAAACAAACAGAACAATTCTAACTAAAAAAAAGTTAAAAAACTTGACCAAATTCCATTTTCAGTATCCAAGGAATACTCGATACATTTCACCAAATTGAATCAACTCAATTCAACAGAAGTACAGAAGTTAATGTAAATTGCACATAGTTTAATAGTCAACATTGTAGAAATTTGACAGATAAGAGAGCTCATCGGAGATCAAAGACATAGAGGTCCGACTCGCACGGCGGCGGTGAATTCCTGGGTAGTGTGAATGGTAATCAGAGCAGGAGCAACCTTTGTATCTTACAATTGGTGGTTTTTTTTTTTTTTTTTTTTCAAATTGATAGCTTTAGTCACTTTTGACTTGCTGTCGTTTTCAGGGCGATGCTTTTTCATATTTGTGTCGTTTTTCGTCCTTTTTTCCAAGTTTTTTTGTACGATCTCCTTTTGTCGTTCTTAGATTGTCGTATCAAAAGGATGTATATTTTTTGGGGATGAGGTTTCTGTCGTTTTTATTTGTTTAACTTTTTTTTTATTTTTGTCGTTTCTCCCGTTACTAGATGAAAGCATGTGCGACCCACATACGTATTCATCTTCATGAATTGGACATGTTGGAGAAAATTTTTTCTGAATAAGGAAAATATCTAAAAGAATAAGTTATTTAATGAGGTACGTTGAAGTATTATAGGAAAAAAGTTAACGGAACCAATAGAAGGATTGACATGGAAAAAAAAAAAGAAAGGATCAAAAAGAAAAAAAAAAGGATTAAACGAAAACAAAAGACCAAGACGGAAGAAGGAACAAAATGAAAAAAGAAAAGTTAGACCAAAAAAAAAAAAAAAAAACAAAGGACCTGAAGAATAAATAAATAAATAAAAAAGGGTGGCAAGAAAAAAGACAAAAAGATTAAAGAACTTAAATGAAACAAAAAAGACCAATACAAAAACGGGGGATTAAAATGAAAAAAAAAAAAAAAAAAAAGTGGCTGAAAAAAAAATCAAGGGACTTAAAAAAAAATGTTTCGTGCAAGACGAAGGAGGAAGTTCACGGTAAAGCACTCTCTCCTTTATACATAATAATTAGATTCATTGTTCTGTGTTTTTTTTTTTTTTTTTTTTTTCAACAACTGCCATTTTCTTTTAGTTTATTGTTGTTTTCATCTTTCTTCCAAAAAAACCAAAAACAAAAAACAAAAACAAAAACAAAAACAAAAAAAAAAAACAAAACAAAACAAAAACATTAAACACATGACAATAACATCTAATGGTGTCCTTGTCGTTTTCTACGTTGTTGTCGTTATTTACTCGTGCCTTTTTATTTTTATTTTTATTTTTTTTACTTTTGTTATTACTATCATGCATCGTTTTTAGTCGATCTCAATCCTGAAAATTTACATAATTATTCTTTCTATTCCGTTGAAATTCCACTATTGTACTAGACGGGGAAGTTTATGCACGAGGGATCTCTCTAAGTATTTTCACTAACTTAACGAGATAGATGTTAACATGTTTTGAATTCTTCACCTTGTATCGAATATTACAAGTAATTTTCTGATCCCCGGTTAAGGGGAAAAAAAAAAAAAAAAACATTTAACGAAAAAGTTTATAAAAAAAAAAAAAAAAAAAAAAAGGAGGCGGGGTGGGGGAAGGGGGGATATGTACCTTTCTTGCAGGAAGGTGACACATCCTCACTAGCTTGAAAAAAGTAAAGAATATATATACACACACATAATATATCTCTTTTCAATTTTGCTTTGAGACATAGAGACAAACTGGAGAATTAAGATCTGTCATAAATAAGGCAAACTGGAGAAAAAAGAACTATATACTTTCCTTCCAACACACTCCAAAACTTTTCTTCTTCGTCATTCTAAAGAAAGAGAAAATCTATACTTGTCTACAATGTTGTGCAACATGTAAAAGAAAATGCAGCTTACATTTGTCTAATGCCTTATTGAAGTTTGTTAGCCCTGATCGTTCCGAACTTTTCCGCTAATAGCCATTCCGAAATCTCAAAAGCCCTCCAACAATTTCCCTAACCTTGCCTCAGAACTAACCATGGAAGTCCTTTATGGAACAGCCGCAGAAGTTTTGAAGAAGCTGGCCACTGTTGCCGACGCAGAGATTTGCCTTGCATGGGGTATGAAAGACGACCTTACGAAGCTTAAATTAACCATGTCCACTGTAAAAGCTGTGCTCTTAGATGCCGAGAAGAAGCAGCATGATAACGAACAGCTGAGAGTCTGGCTGAGGCGCCTTAAAGATGTCTTCCTCGATGCTCAAGACGTGCTGGGTGAATTCGAGTGCGAACTGCTCAGGCGAGAAGTGGTGAAGACACATGGAAGCATTGGCAGAAAGGTACTGTTACGACCCTCCTGCATAAACCGTTACTAAAATTTCATAACGACTTATAAATACTTAGACTTTGGGTAGTGAAAATTTCAAGATATATATATATATATATATTTAATGATTTAACATGAAATCTTTGTCTTACATGAGCATTACCGTAACTTACACAGAACATACTTTTTATTAATAAAGTATTGCATAATAAAAAGTATATACATATATATTTAGTTCCTAAGTATTATAATAATCCAAAATATCTTTGTGAAAAATATTACGTAGTGGTATCCTACACCGCCTTCACTTGTTCAACACTCCGTCCACATTTGCCCTCCAAGCACAATGCTGCAGGTTACTTACCTACAATGTGAATATAACTAATGAGCTTTCGCTCAGCAAATGCAAACATAATTCTCGCATTGCTCATAATCATGAATAACATATGTAGATGCACGATCCAATTATGATTCCTTATGGAAGTCTTATTTTCTATTATGAACTTAAATAATACCTTACTTATATGTGGGCCCCTATGTGTATGTATTGGATGTATACTTTTCTCAGAAAGTTAGGGTTTATAAGGTCCCTAACAATTCTGGGAATTAAAACAAACATACAAATCCTCCTCTCTCTAAAAGGGAGGTTGATACAACAACTTACTTATCTTAATTAGTCTTAGCCTTAACTTAACTGAATTTGAGTATGTCTAATATCATATTTTAATGTAAAGTCTTATTTAAAAACTAGGCCTAAGACTTAAGTTCTTTAACTATGAACTTATCAGTCATGTTGCAATGACATGATATAGTGATTCATGGCATAGATTTGAAATCTTGGCATAAGTGCAAAGTATGGCATTTACATAAACATGACATACTATTAAAAGTGTGACATGTATGTAAATTTGGTATACTTATAAACCATGACATAAGTATTAGCATGACATATATGAGATTGTGGCATAATCATAACATGACATACCATGACATATTTTTAAACATGACAATCAAGTTATAATGGCATACATGTTAACATTTATAAACGTAGCCAAATCTATAACACCCCTTAAGCTAACATGTTAATATTGAATTTATTTATTATGAGCTAGTTTAAAAAGACGCTATGTCTATAAACATAAATTAATTTAAATAAGATCAATAATCTAAAAAAAATAAGAAAAATAAACTAACTTCCTAAATAACACTTATACAGGTCATGAGACTTATGAATCTCATACTCAATCAACCTTCTGTGATCTCATAAGAAAACCTGTATCACAAGAAACTAAATGAGCTAAAATTCAGTAAATAGAAACACATGCATGAATTTAATTATGTATAAAAACCTCAACTTTCTATTGTACCCTTTTTTTAATCTTTGAAACTTTTTCATTCAAAACCATCCTGAGCGCCGTCAGGTGCAAAATCTGACTTACTACTCGACAAGATGTGTATGTCTTACTAGAATCCTTTTCATAGTACAACCTAGTGCAACATTTTTCACTTTAGTCTTGTTTCAATGAGACCATTTTCATAGTATTGTATCAAAGAAATCTTTTTCAGTCTATCTTAGTGAGACCCTTTTCATAGTATTGTCTCAAATAGGCCTTTTTAGTTTGGGTTAAGCGGTTTCACCCACATTCATTGTCTACCCAGGTACTAAATCATATTCCACACTTCATTTTAAAATAGGAAATAAGGGTACAATAGCTTTTCCTTTCATAAACATGTGTCATGAATGTTCAAATGCACTATGCACGTATCAAAATCCCAAAGAGCCTGTCCTTTCATAAGCATAATTAAATATATATAAAATAAGAAATCATATAGGCACAACACATGCTATTATTATTCTTGTGATACAGTTAAAGAATCTACTTACCTGATTTGAGATAAATAAAAAGTGTGAAGAGTAGAAGTCTCTTTGGGCAACTTGATGTGCAATAAGACCTATCATAACAATCTTTTTTTAATTATCTCAATATTCGTACACTTCTAACAAATTCATGAATCTCTCTGTCTATACCGATTTTATAAAACTTACATACACATCCATGCTAAAGTACAACATACACATCCATGCTAAACATACAAGTTGAGTTTTAAGATTTTTTGGTAGAATAGTTAAATTGAAGTATGATATAGTTTGGGCTGGAAATCACCTTACAAGTAGAGCGAAAACATAGAGAAAGCACTGAAAATATAAACTGTAAGGAAGTTCGGTTGGTGTTTTGAGTTTATCCGGTAACATGACTAGGTCTTAAGATTTTATATGAACTCTCTATTACTACCGACTTAGTCTTCTAAAAGTTAAAAGAACAGGTGGCCATTAATAAATATATAAACATATGGACTACTTATATTAGTCACCAACACCAACACAAGAAATCAGAATTATAATGATATCAACTTGTGATAATTATTTTCACATTTAAAAGAAATGATTGTAATACCATTTACCTATTTTAAATAAGAACTACATATTTATAATATAATATAGCAACACGTGTAAGATTGATATCACTACAATATTTGGTAATATATATTTAGATTCTCCATCGGAATTTGGAATTAGGACTTCTTGAAGGAGGACTTCTATGAGGAAGGCTTGAAGAATTTCTTAAATTCTAGAAAGCTAAGAAAGTGTTTTGGAGGTGGGAAAATGGAAAGGAAAATGTAGGAAAACATGAGAAAATTTTTAGAGAGAACTTAAAGAAAACTAAAGAAAATTACTTAGAACTGAAGAGAAAATTTAGAAGAGAACCTCTAAGGAAGAGAGAGCTTGAATTTTTGGGGTGCGGAGAATGGTGGGGGGTGGAGGCTTGAGCTGATGATAAAAAGATTAACTCACTAATTGCACTTAATGTCATCTAGAAGACTTAACCGTACTTAATGCAATTTCAAACCCAAATCCATAGGTCAAGATATAAAATTAAGTCCTAGGTAGTCCTGTTAATCAAGGTTGTCTTTTAATGCTAGATTTTCAAAAATTTCCCCTAGTTCTAGGGCTATAGATGGGCGCATACCTAGTGGAATAGGACAAAACTATTTTGTTCAATTTCATCCACTGATCAATGTACTAGAAAAGTCGTAACCCTTGGATCAAAATCTCTAAATTTCTTGAATTTAAGATAAATGAAGATAATTCCTTGATATTATCTCTAGCGAATAAATTTCTTGGCCTGTTAACTTAACATAACAGTATTTTTCCTTATCTTCCATTAACAGAAATCCCGATGTCTCATATTGTCAAAAGCTAAGTAGTACAAATTTTTACTATATTGGAAACTTAACCTCTAAGTTTTTCTACTGAAAAAGTAACTTAGTAAAAATCTTCTCTGACATTAAATCTTAATCTCCAAGGTTCTCATAATGCTAAAGATAATATGTCTAAATTTTATCTGCAAAAAAAAATTAGGCAGTCTAATCTTAATCTTTCTAGAATTTTTGATGTCAAATCTTCAGTATTGCATTTTTATATGTAGAAAAATCCTATTTGGGAGAAGCTTAAAACTGCTAATTCCAATACCGCTAAAATTTTTGGAATACTACATTTGGTGATTTGACAACTTATCTACATTTTTATCAATTGATCACTTTTACTATTCAAACTTTTTGGATAAAATTAAGTGGCCTTATACTAAGTGATAAATTTAATAATTGTCATATCATAAAACTTTATACTATATCTCATATAACAAAGTTACTTTACTTTATTTTTCTTAAAATATAACAACTTTATACTATATGACATTAAATGTGACACCATAGGATTTTGTTCTTAATCCTACGATAAAATGTATATCATAAGGTCACCTTATAAAATTTTGTATCCATATTTTTGTGACATAGAATTTAATTGTCATATCATAAAATTCATTTCATAATCTTAGGTTAAAATTATAACCTAAACATAAGGAAGTTTTATGAATTATATACTTAATTCACTAAAATTCCTTATACAAAAATTGAGAATTACAGGTACGCCGCTTCTTCTCGCGCTCCAATCCACTTGCGTTTCGCTTTAGCATTGGTCATCAAATTAAGGCGATAAGGCAAGAATTAGATGAGGTTGCTAAAGATAGGTTGAATTTCCATCTAGAAGAGCATCATGATGAGAGGCATATCTTGGAAGGGAGGAGGGAGGTATCAGATTCCTTTGTTAGGCCTTCCGAAGTCATTGGAAGAGATAGGGATAAGAAGGAGATCATAAACATGTTGATTGAAAATGAGAACAATGTGGATCCTCTCTCTGTCATTCCAATAGTTGGGATTGGGGGCCTAGGAAAAACCGCACTTGCCAAGTTAGTTTACAATGATGGCAGGGTTACTGAAGAGTTCGACTTAAAAATGTGGGTTTGCGTACCACTAGATTTTAATGTTGCTGAGTTGAAAAGAGAGATTCTGAAATCTGCAATTACTGCAATTAGTGGTCCGACCAATGAGAGTTTCCCTATAGATCAAGCTCTGAAAAGAACAAAGGATATTAGTAACTTGTCCGTGGATCAGTTGCAGATGTTCTTACGAAGCACTTTAAAGGATAAAAAGTTTTTGCTTGTCTTGGATGATGTATGGAATGAAGATCGTGGGAAGTGGAACGAGGTGAGAGATTTGTTGTCGACGGCGTGTGGCAAGGGAAGCAAGATCATAGTGACGACACGTAATTCTTCGGTTTCCTCAGTCATGGGCACAACACCACCACACAATTTAGAATCTCTATCTGAAGATGATTCAGTGTCTTTGTTTTTCAAATATGCATTTGGTGACGAACAGTTGGCTGAACAATTTCCAAAACTTAAAGATATTGGCTGGCAAATAGTGCAGAAGTGTAGAGGGGTTCCTTTGGCATTGAAGACTTTGGGGAGTTTACTTTGCTCAAAATCTGATGAAAGGGATTGGATATTTATAAGGGATAATGAGCTATGGGAGTTAGAAGAACAACAAAATGATCCTATTTTATCTGCATTGAGATTAAGCTATAGCACAATGCCGTCATACTTGAAACAGTGTTTCGCTTACTGTTCTCTAGTACCAAAGAATGTTCGAGAGGTAAACTTGGAGATTATCAACATTTGGATGGCACTCGACATCATTCAGTCACCGAATGACAAAATAGACTTGGAAGATATTGGGAAAATGCATTTCAATGAGCTCTGCAACAGATCTTTCTTTCAATATCTTCAGAATGCCCAGGAAACGTTCAATGTTGGTCAGGAATTTGAAATGCATGATTTAATTCATGATCTTGCAACTTCAATCATCCAATATGAGCATTCCACAATGAATTCTCACACTAAAACTGTCCATAATGAGAGTGTGAGACATTTGAGGATATTTATGAAGGATGGCCATGGTGGAAGTATTGTAACAATTTTGGAGAAGTTAAAAAAAGTGCGGAGTATATTTCTCGATTATGAGACAGATGAAGAGTCTAACATTGAGGAGTCCTTCCTTTCCACATGCATCTCAAGGTTTAGATACTTGCGATTGTTTTTTTTAAAAGGCTTCTCTTTCGAGGTGTTGCCAAGTTCAATTGGTACTCTCAAGCATTTGAGATATCTCAACTTAAGCGGAAACAAGAAGATAAAGAAATTGCCTGATTCAATTTGCAAGTTGCAAAGTCTGCAAACTCTGTATCTTGGTGGATGTTCAGAACTTGAGGAGCTACCAAGAGATATAAGTAACTTGGTCAGCCTTAGAACTTTTTTTATAACCACGAAACAAACCTGCTTCCCTGAGAATGGAGTTGGACGGTTGAGATCTCTTCGGTTTCTGGTTATTTATGAATGTAAAAATTTGAGGTTCTTGCCACATGATATGAGATTTTGTACCACTATACGTACTCTCATGATAGCAGACTGTGAGCAACTTGACTTGGCGAGCAGACCCGATCAAGTTATGCAGTTGAGTCTTCAAACATTGGTGATTGGTGATTTACCACAGACGAATGCTTTGCCACAGTGGCTTGAAGGAGCTGCTCACACTCTACAACTTTTGGTTGTTGGAGGCTGTCCCAAATTAGTAGCGTTGCCGGAGGGGCTGCCAAATCTCTCCTCCCTTCGAGCACTTGCGATTGAAGGCTGTCCAAAATTGTCGTCTTTACCAGAGGGGATGCAGCGGCTCACGTCCCTAACGCATTTGGAAATTCTTGATTGCAAAACATTGGAGGAAAGATGCAAACGTAAAGTCGGTGAGGATTGGCCTATGATCGCTCACGTTCCCAACCTTAACATTGGACTTGAATCTGATGATGATGACTAGGTACGCGTTATACATACATACATACATATATATATATGTCCAGTTTCGATTGTTTCTAATTTGATAAAATCTCTGTTTAAATTATATATATATATATATAGATTGCGAAAGAGAGAAATATATGATGTCTAGTTCATACCTTATGTTGGGATGTTTAAATGTATATGTATATTTATTTATTTGTTTATTTATTTTAATTTACAACTGAATTTCTCTAGTCGACGTGTTCACGAATATTGTCTTCAGAGGAGGGAAAACATTATTTATTTACAATTTACCAAATCCTATTCTTGCTTCTTCCTTTTCCTTTTGTTTCTTAAGATTAATTTAATGTGAAATTATCGGTACTTAATTTGACATTTTACCCCCCACCAAAATGTACCTCATCTTAACGTATACATATAAATAATATAGATGTACATGTACATATATGTATGTGCTATATCCGGTAAGCATATTCAGATGTCTACAAGCAATGTAGCTTTCAAATTTCAACACCGATTTAAAAATAAACACTAATCAATTTATTTACGAATTTGAATAAAATTTAAATTGTCTCGTATTTTTATTCCTAATTTACCCTTCCACTTTTTTTTTTTTTTCCTGATTTGTGTATTTCGTTTTTTTTTTTTTTTAATTAATCCGAAATGTCTTCATATGCAGAACTCTTGTATGCTACGGCATAAGAAGCCTAAAGCTGGCCGAGAGGAAGCTTCAACTACCCCCAGTCCTTTCTAATGCTGGTATTGTGTGTTTTGTTCAATTTGTATTCTCAACCATATTATGCATATGTGTGTATCTACAAACATATTTATTCATATATATCCATTTCACTTTGTAAAATACTTGAATAACGGGGGTGTGCTTTTGTGATTGGAGTTATTAATAAATTTGAATCATATGTGTGTACGCATTTATGAATATTGGATACATGTATAAAACCTTATATCTTGATATAAGAAAATGCTTACAAATAAGTTATCCTTTAGAAGACACCGCGCTGAGGCTAACTCAGCAAATGGATCGGTAAGAGTATGAGTCGAAACTCTCATGTTTAAAATTTGAGAGTGTTTTAATTTCTCTTTGACAAGTGATAGTGATGCATATTGAACTTGAGAGGTAGTCTATATGGTTTGGATCTTGAAAAACTATATGAGTCTGTCTATTAGGTATACCCACAGATTCATAAGAAACTCGTCGAAGTAAGGACCCAAATAGATAGTGCTCAGAGTGGATTCTCAAGTTTAGTAATGGGTAGTGTTTATATAAATTGATTGTGTTTCTCTCATTAATTACAACTTTTAAGATAAATGATTGTGTCATTTCTCCATCATTTATGTGTGTGTGTATACTCTGGAAGGTAAATGCTAGAGGAAGTTTAGACGAGGGCATCTTCCTGCAAGACGAAAAGTCCACCAACTTTCACAAGGACAGGGCTGCCGCCCAATTTTGCTCGTTTTTTGTCCCACCCTGATTAATTGGGCCAAATGTTCTTGTTTCGT
>JAFMPE010123603.1:0-11033 GCA_024759925.1 Ficus religiosa | reverse complement strand
CTTTAGCTTGTAAAGCCCACTTATCCAAACCATTTACCAGAGAGTTTGCAGTACGAGAAGCAACTAACAGAAAAGACGTCGAAGAAAACTTATCAAAAACCGACAAGGAATGCAGGTGAGACCCACCAATCCCTCAGGCAAGACCGATTGGAAAAGGCCTCAACAACAGTCCTACAATCACCCTCAATAGAACAAGTCCCCCGGATAAGCTTCAGCCATGTCAAGAGCCAGACTAGCTACCAGCATCTGGTCCAGACACGCAAAAACAGGGGCGTACACTATAAAGGCATGTACAAATATTCAAAATATTCACACCTTTCAGATGAAGGGGAAAAAAAAAAACATATGTAATTTTACTTTGCTAAAAATATAATTCCTTTAAGATTATTTATTCTTTATTTTTAATTTAAAAGAGAACTTAAAGGACCCTCAACTATCTCTTCCAACCCGTCGAGCAACCCCCAGAGGGGTTCTTTAAGACTTCAAAAGAGGGCAAAAAACAGATAGGAAAAGATAAATCCCACAAATATTAGAGAGAATCAAGGGAATCAATTTGAAATCAATTCCAAATCAATTCAAAAACATAATCACATTATCAGTGGCTGACTCCTTCTATCATGGGAATGCCTATGCATTCAAGTTTTGATATTTGCTCTAACTATAATTGATCTCATAAATATCGTCTTTGTTAACACCCAGAGAATGAACAAATATTCTGCATTGCATTGCATATAACTAAAAACAAATACAAAATAAAAATAAAAAGAAGCGATTTACCTTCAGTTCGCTGACTAAAGGACGAAGCAACAATAGTGACAATAAGAACGCCGATGGCGACCTTCAGGTATCCCATCCCTGAAAAAATGTTACTGTTTGTTTGGTTAAAGGTAATCAAATGTTTAAAGTAATCATATTCCTGGAAATATTAGATTATAGTGTTTGGTTTGTACATAAACAATTTTTAATAAGATTTCCATGAATGTTAAATTACTGTGTTTGGTTGTGAATATGAATGTTGTTTATTCTTGATAAATTGACAAATATTATCCTTTATTAAATTAATATACACTTTCAATAGAATTTAATTACAAATATAAGGACAATAATAAAATAAAATAATTCGGCTAAATTAAATTGCAACAACACAAATAAATATTGTATTTGAAGAATTAGTAGAATTAAAATGCTCATTTTAAAACACAAATTTGTTGATTCTTTAAGAATGCCTGAAAATATATATGATAGATTGAGAGAACTCTTAAAGAGATTTTATTAACCAAAAAAAAAAAAAAAAAAAAACCTTTAAATGACAAACCCTAGATTCTAATCCTAATATTATTCAAATTTAAATTATAAAAGATAATTAAATAAATAATATTGAAATATTGACAATTTTTTAATTTATCTTCACTAACAGGCATAAAAGAAAAAAAAAACGCCCATCATTGTAATATTGAAATAGGATCACAAAAGTTTTAGAAAAAAATAAATAAGAATGACTTGTACATATAAAAATTCAGGAAATAAAATCCAAGAACACAAAAGGTCAAAAAAAAAAAAAAAAAAACACACACACACACACAAAGTGATGGAAAATGAATGAAAAGGAAAAAAAAATTACGAAAAAGAAAAAAAAAAACATAGCAACAAAAACAAACCTAAGTTGCAATTATGAGTGTGTGTGTATATATTCATATATACTCATGATACTAAGAGCAATACTATATATATCTTACGACAAGACTTATTTTTTCCCTCAGAATTTACGACAAAACTTATGTAAACAAAATATATGCATATTAAATATATAAAAGTAAAAAAAAAAAAAAAGTAAAAAAGAAGAATCACGTAAGAAAGAAAGGGAAAAAAAAAACGAGCAAGAAGAACGAGACGACGATTACCTGTGGCAGTGAGGGAGTTAATGTTCGCAGGAAGGGCCTGCGATAAAGACAATAGATATGGGGGGTTAGGACTAAGAAGATGATAATACACACATATCCATGTCACAAACCTGATTTGCCTTTTTAAAAAGTTGAGATTCCCAAGCATACTCATTGCATTCGCGGGATCTACGAGTCAGCAAAGAAAGGAAGTAAGGATTTTACACGATTCCAAAAAAATAAAAATAAAAATAAGTTTTTTACACGTGTGTACCAGCCCGCGCTGTATATAGGCCGGTTTGGGACAAAAGCTTTGGGCTGAGCCACATTGAGCGGGTTGGGAAACTCTTGGGCCGCACACCCAGTAAGGCCCACAAAACAACGGCTCATCGGGCTAGGTCGGCTCGGCTCACTAGGATTGGGTCTGGACAACAAGCCTTGCACAATTAACACTCTCAAGTTTTTTAACATTTTTGCCACGGAGAAACAGAATGATCTCCACCATTCACCAATAGTCTCAAAAATCTGTCGGTAAAAGAGAGAGAGAGGGGACCGAGCGACCTGTTTTTTTTATCATCAAGAAGTAATATTGAAAATATTACAAAAAAATAAATAATAATAAAAGCGTTGGTAGATTAAGCCGTTAAACCTGTAATCGGAAATATCTGGAACGAAATACAGAGGGAGAGACGATGCAAGAGACTAAAGATGGCTCGACTCTTTGACTCTTGAGTGTCTGAAGAAAATGAGTGAAGTTACTGCCTTCTTTTCTTTTCTTTTTGTTGGGGGAAAAAAAAAAAAAAAAGTTACTGCCTTAATGGTTGAAGAAGATGGAAGAAGAGGGACAAACACAGAGAGAGAAGCGGCGAAAGAAAACTAAAGGGTAAAGAGACGCTTGTATACTAGGTAGGGAGCGTAGGGTTTCCTCAAATATTAAATTAATGACTATATTATGTAACATTTATAAAGCCAAACAAATTACACTTTTTCTCCCAAACTTTAGGTCTCGTTATAAAATGTCACCGAATTTTAATTTGTATATTTGTGCCCTTTTGATTTTGAAAAAATTTACGAATTTTTCTTCTCAATTAATTTTTTGATGGAAAAATGCATTTAACACTCTTTAGATGCATCAGTAGTAGAGAGTATTAAGCATAAAATTATGAAATGACACACATTATAAAATGTCACACCCATTACTTTTATTAAATGTGAAATTATGAAGTTGCCCATAGAAGAGAGATATGAGAAAATAAATAAATAACAATCGGTCCTAAATATTCATTCTTTTAAATTAAATAGTTTGTGTACGTGCATTGCACGTGTTTTATATGTATTATACTAATTAATAATATATATTTTTAATTAATATAGATTGATAAAGTTTTCAAATGTCTTTAATTGGATCCAATATGTACAGATCTAAAAGTTCAAAAGAGTAATTTTATTAAATAGTTTTTGATTTCTTGAAAAGTATCTAATCTAATTGTATCAAATTAAAAAAAAAAAAAGTAAAAAGAGATTGTCATTTATGTTACATTAAGATAATATGAGTTTTGATATTAAAGATAATATTTGTTTCGAAATCATATAACAATAAAAATAATGATAATTTGATAGATAATGACAATAGAATATAATGAAATCGATATTTATTTAGATGCAATGATTAAATTTGAAAAGTAACATTAACTTTCCATCATAATTTTAAAAAATGTATTAAAAACATTTTTCAAGATAATTTTTCATGGATAAAATATTTTCTAAGGGTATCTTCTAATTGTATAAATTAATAATCCAGAGGGGGAAAAACAATAAGGATATCTTTGTAAAGCAATGATATTAAGGGGAGATACTTCATTAAAAATAATAATAACAAATAACATAATTTGTAGTGAATTTTCCATAAAATAGTAGTTCTACGCATATCATAATCTCGCCACCGAATAACAAAACAACAACCACCACATTTTCAGTAAGAAAATACCAATTTTTTCCTCAAATTCTCTACAAACACATGTTTTAAAGTCTTCTCTATGCTTGTGTGCGTAAGAGAATTATATAAAAAAAAAAAGAGGTTTGCGTTGGTATATTTTTATCTTAGAGAGAAACAAATATTTATATATATAATGAGTGAGAGTTTAATGCGTACGTATTATTTGAGAGAGTGGTTGCGCAGAGAAGTCTAATTACTTACAAACATAAGAATTTCTCACACAAAAATATGATTATTCCATAGTTATTTTGAATGATTAAAAACTAAACAACACACGAGTATATTTATAAGTGTTATTTAAATATTTAAGAATTACTTTGAACAATTGCATCCGTAGGATAATTAGATTGTGAATTATTTAAATTTTTCATAATATAGACACCTTTTAGTGAGAAGTTGAAAAAATAATACACGATATGATACGATAAAGTATTTAATTGAATAGTTACAATCTCTTAAACTGTTTTTCTTAAAAATAAAAAATAAGTATGTACTGAATTAATTTTAACCCTTTTCAAGTTTTTTTTTTTTTCGTTTTCTTATGTTATTGTCTTTTATTAATTTTGAAAATATTTCAAATATGTATTTTTTTCCCTTAATTCATGTTGTTTGGTACTTTTTTTTTAAAATTAATTTTGATGTTTTTTCAGTTAATATGTCGCTTTATGGATTGCAATACATGAGATGATGGAAATACCATATACATATTTTTTGCAAAACGTTTTTGGAGCAAACTGAAATATCCTAAATAATTTTTTAAAAAAAGTGATAAATAATTGATGAAAATTCATAAAGCTTATTTCTCATGCTATTATCTTAAAATTAACCATCCTAATTAATTTGTAAAATGTAATATAAGATGGATGAATAAAACAATAAATAAAGAGGATGTCAGGAGAATTATTACTGCTATTTAAAATACCCTTCATCTGATAATTGTAATTGTATAAGAATTCTTCTTCATTGATGGATGTACTTTTGTTACAACCCAATAGACTACCTTGTGGGTTTGAATTGGAGTCATCAGGAAAAGCTGTTGGACTCTAATTTATAACGGCTTAGTGTTGCGTGAAATTTCACAAGTGCATGAGTCGCACAAGTAATAAAGTGATGAGTAAAGTTGTTCATCCCATGAGGTTTGTGTTTAAATTTAAGTTAATTACCGAAATTTGTTAACGCTAGAATTATTTGAATGATTGATTAAAAAATAACGAAAATGCAAATTGAACTAAATAAAGTAAACTAAAATGACCAAATAAAACCACAAGAAAGACACAAATAAACAAGGTATTAAGGTCTTAACTTCATTCTATCCTTCCTATGTTCTTCCTATTACGAAATTGCTGACTAGTCTCAATCAATTCATTAATCATGGGTCCAAAATTAACCTCATTATCTCTCCCAAGTATCAAATGAGATAATATTCATTAGTGTTCAAATTGATATCCATATCTAATTTGTTTACCTACACGTTCATTAAGTACGTCATTTTATGATTATTAAAGTGTCATTGGCCTCCTCAACTTAACAACAACTAAACCCATAAATGAATTAATCTCTCCCGAGTATTAAAATTCATAAATCAAATCAGCTAATTCATTTCTCAACAAATTAGAAGCATTAAACATAGAAAAATACAAAAGAATTGAATAGAGATTTCATTAACAATTAGTTAAATTATCAAAATATAGTTCAAGTAGAGCTATATCAAACCCTATAACTAACAAACATCACAAAACTCATAAATGAAATTAAACACAAAATTAAACAAATCAAGAGTTCAAGTATCATCCAACTACAAAAATAAAAAAGATAAGGAAAAAGAAGAAAAACCCCAATGATTGTTTCCACAAATCTTCAAGTTTTTCACCAACTTCTCACATCCTCCCTTTGCTTTTCAAATACCATCTCCTTTGAAATTTGTTAAAAATAAAGTCTAAAAATAAAAATAAAAACTAATTCCTAAATCTAAAAATCCTACACTACTATTTTTTGGCTTTTTTCTATTTTTCTATTTTTTTTTCCTTTTTCTTCTTCATTTTCTCTCCGTTGGGCTGCTGGGTTTGGCCCCTGTTTTTCACTCTCGGCCTCCCCAGACAAGCTCTCCTTCCTTCCACACCCTTTCCCTCTCTTTTTACCTTTTCTTTTCTTTTTCTCTCTTTTTTTTTATTTTATTTTTTATTTTTCTTTGCTGCACGCCGGCTAGGGGAGCGCTTGTTCCCTCTTTTTCTCTTCAGTGCAGCGCCACGTGGCGAGAGGGAATGGGGGAGGCAGTGCGGTCCACGTGGCGCAACTGTATTGCCAAGACTTGGGAGCGCACGGTCTTACAATGGGTGCGTATGTAGGTGATTCAGCTCTCTCGTCACAAGACACCAGCTAACTTCAAGCTAGTGAGAGTTAAATTCAAATTTTTATACATTTTTATACTTTAGGTCTCGTTATAAAATATCTCCAAATTTTAATTTGTATATTTTTGCCCTTTAAACTTTAAAAAAGTTTACGAATTTTTCTTCTCAATTAATTTCTTGATGGAAAAATGCATCTAACACTCTTTAGATGCATTAATAAAGAGTATTAAGCATAAAATTATGAAATGACACACATTAATAGCACTCCTTGCACCCATTACTTTTATTAAATGTGAAATTACGAAATTACCCACAAAAGAGAGATATGAAAACAAAAATAATAATCCGTCCTAAATATTCATTCTTTTAAATTAACTAGTTTGTATACGTGCATTGCACGTGTTTTATATGTATTATACTAATTAATAATATATATTTTTAATTAATATAGATTGATAAAGTTTTCAAATGTCTTTAATTGGATCCAATATGTACAGATCTAAAAGTTCAAAATAGTAATTTTATTAAATAGTTTTTGATTTCTTGAAAAGTATCTAATCTAATTGTATCAAATTAAAAAAAAAAAGTAAAAAGAGACTGTCATTTATGTTACATTAAGATAATATGTGTTTTGATAGTAAAGTAAGATAATATTTGTTTCTAAATCATATAAGATTAAAAATAATGATAATTTGATAAATAATGACAATTTAATATAATGAAGTCGATATTTATTGAGATGCAATGATTAAATTTGAAAAGTAACATTAACTTTCCATAATAAATTTAAGAAATCTATTAAAAAAAAATTTCATGGATAAAATATTTTCTAAGGGTATCTTCTACTTGTATAAATTAATCCAGGGGAAAAAAAAAACAATAAGGATATCTTTGTAAAGCAATGATATTAAGGGGAGATACTTCATTAAAAATAATAATAATAACTAACATAATTTGTAGTGAGTTTTGGATAAAATAACAATTCTACACATATCATAATCTCGCCGCCGAAGGATGAAACAACAACCACCACATTTTTACTAAGAAAATACCAATTTCTTCCCCAAATTCTCCACAAACACATATTTTAAAGTCTTCTCTGTACTTGTGTGTGAGAGAATTACATCAAAAAAAGATGTTTGTGTTGGTATATTTTTGTTTTAGAGAGAGAAACAAATATTTATATATATAATGAGTGAGAGTTTAATGCGTACTTATTATTTTAGAGAGTAATTGCGTAGAAAAGTATAATTACTTACAAACATAGGAATTTCTCGTACAAAAATATGATTCCACCACAGTTATTTTGAATGATTAAAAACAGAACAACACACGAGTATATTTATAAGTGTTGTATAAACATTCAAGAGTTGTCTTGAATAATTATAACCGTAAGATGATTAGATTGTGAATTATTAAAACTTTTCATAATATAGACCCTTTTTAATGAGAAGTTGAAAAAATAATACACGATATGATACAATAGAGTATTTAATTGAATAGTTGTAACCACCTAAACCGTTGTTTTTTTTATTTTTTTTTAAAAAAAAGTATGTACTGAATTAATTTTAACCCTTTTCAAGTTTTTTTTCGTTTTCTTATGTTATTGTCTTTTATTAATTTTGAAAATATTTCAAATATGTATTTTTTTCCCTTAATTCATGTTGTTTGGTACTTTTTTTTTAAAATTAATTTTGATGTTTTTTCAGTTAATATGTCGCTTTATGGATTGCAATACATGAGATGATGGAAATACCATATACATATTTTTTGCAAAACGTTTTTGGAGCAAACTGAAATATCCTAAATAATTTTTTAAAAAAAGTGATAAATAATTGATGAAAATTCATAAAGCTTATTTCTCATGCTATTATCTTAAAATTAACCATCCTAATTAATTTGTAAAATGTAATATAAGATGGATGAATAAACCATAAATAAAGAGGATGTCAGGAGCATTATTACTGCTATTTAAAATACCCTTCATCTGATAATTGTAATTGTACAAGAATTCTTCTTCTTTGATGGATGTACTTTTGTTACAACCCAATAGACTGCCTTTTAGGCTTGAATTGCAGTCATCAGGAAAAGCTGTTCGACTTCAATTTATAACGGCCTAGTGTTGGGTGAAACCTTGTAAGTGTATGAGTAATACAAATAATAAAATAATGAGTAAGATTGTCGATCCCACAAAGATTGTATTTATATTTAAGTTAATTAACTAAATTCGTTAACGTTAGGATTATTTGAATGATTGATTGAAAAATAATGAAAATACAAATTAAACTAAATAAAGTAAACTAAAATGACCAGACATAACCAAAAGAATAAAAAGACACAAACAAACAATGTATTAAGATATTAACTTCACTTTATCCTTATTATGTTCCTCCTATTAAGAAATTGCTAACTAATCTCAATCAATTCATTACTCAGGGCTCAAAATTAACCTCATTATCTCTCCCAAATATCAAATGAGATAATATTCATAAGTGTCCGAATTGATATCCCTATCTAATTTGTTTACTTACACATTCATTAAGTACACCCTTTTATGATTATCAAAATATCACCGGTCTTCTGAACTCAACAATAATTAAGATTATATTTCCCAAACTGATAAATGAATTAATCTCTCCTGAGCATTAAAATTCATAAATCAAATCAACTGATTCATTTCCCAACAAATTAAAAGCATTAAGTATAGAAAAACACAAATGAATTGTATAGAGCTTTCATTAACAATTAGTTAAATCATCAAAACACAGTTTAACTACAGCTATATTAAACCCTATAACCAACAAATTACATAAAATCCATAAACGAAATTAAACATAATATTAAGCAAATCAAGAGTTCAAGTATCACCTAACTACAAAAATAAAAGAGATAAGGAAAATGAATGACAATTCCAATGATTATTTCCACAAATCTTCAAGTTGTTCACCAATTTCTCATCTCCTCCTTTTATTCTTCAAATACCATCTCCTAAAACTCGTTGAAAATAAAATCCTAAACTAAAAATAAAATATAAACTAAAATAAAATAAAATAAACTAAAAATAAAAACATTCCTAAATCTAAAAGTCCCACACTACTATTTTTTGGTTTTTTTCTATTTTTCTATATATTTTTTTTTTCCTTTTTCTTCTTCATTTTCTCTCCTTTCGGCTGCTGGGTTTGGCCCTTGTTTTTCACTCTCGGCCTCCCCAGACAAGCTCTCCTTCCTTCCACACCCTTTCCCTCTCTTTTCTACTTTTTCTTTTCTTTTTCTCTCTTTTTTTTTTTTTTTTTTTCTTTTTCTTCTTTTTCTTTGCTGCACGCCAGCTACGGGAGCACTTGTTCCCTCTTTTTCTCTTCTGTGTAGCCCCACGTGGCGCAGAGGGAATGAAGGAAGGTTGTGCGGTCCACGTGGCGTAAACTGTATTGCCAAGACTTGGGAGCGCACGGTCTTACAATGGGCACTCTGTAGGTGATTCAGCACTCTGGCTATCGACACTTGGCGGCTTCTGGCTGGTGAGAGTTAAATTAAAATTTCCGTCCATTTTTGATGACCATTTTACCCCACTTAAAGTCCAAAATTCCCATTTTGCTCTTTCTAACCTAATTAACAAAAATAACTAAGAAAATTAATTATTTATGGGGATAAATTAATAACAATATATTTAATATTAAACTAATTAAATAAAATTACACAAAATCAAAATAAATTAATCAAATTTAAAATTATACAAAATTAAACTAAATTAACGTAAAATTTATTAAAATGTTCAAGAACATAGTCAATTTATAAGCACAAAAATGATAAAATAATTTTATTTTATATAGTTATCACCTAGAACTTGCAAATGAATGTTAATAAAGTGACTTTTCGAAAGAGTTAAAACAGAAAATAATAATAAGACAATTTGCGAGGGTCATTTTGGATGTTGTTGGATGAATATTTGCGTATATAGTCTTGCTTGTCGTAACAGTTATATTCCTTCATGAACTGACATGTTTTTAATTGTACTAAGTTAGGCCTTTCTTTATGAGTTTATAGATGAATGATAATTGTTTTTTTTTTTTTAAATATTTTGTATGAGAAGAAAAAAATAAAAATATAAGATAAAAACATGAAATTCAATAAAAATCATTTTTAATTTTAGCATTATTAATTTTTTCAAAATTGTTGAAAGTTTTATCCAGAAAATTATTACGTTGGAATAGTTAATATCATAATGGTTACTCTGACAAATTAATATGTTGGAGGATTGTTAGAAAAACATTTAGGTACTTTTAAAAAAATTAAAAGGAAATTTTAGAACAACAAATTTTTTTAATACATAATTTAAAAATATGATTTTAGAGAAAAAGGGGGAAAAAAAAGTGGGAAAGGTTAAAAGTAAAAAAGGCAAAAAAAAAAAAAAAAAAGATGTTAAAATGTATTGGAAGATTGTAATAAAAAGATTTAAGCAGACATATATTCAAAGTTGGGTAGGGATAAATTATAATAAAAAATAGTTTAAGTAAATAAAAAATGATTATAAGAAAAAAAGAATAAAAATAAATAAGTAAGAAAAGAGGAATAATAATAATAATAATAATAATAATAATAATAATAATAATAATAATAATAAGGAAAAAATTAAAATAAGTGTGAAAGATTAAAAGTAAAAAAGACAAAAAAAAAAAAAAAAAGACCCGACCACTATTTGTGTCGTTTTCGTTTCGTAAAATTCGTGTCGTTTTCGAATCGTGTCGTCGTGTCGCGACCCATATTGCCAGCCCTAGTCACAGTCGCATCATTCTTAAATATTTAAAAAAAAAA
>JAFMPE010123589.1:0-15480 GCA_024759925.1 Ficus religiosa | reverse complement strand
CTCATTGAGTATTGAGTAGATTCTTTTTTATTATTATTATTATTATTATTATTTACTAAGAGACTGTTTGAATCAACATTTTCATATAAAATTTTAGGACTGATGCTGAAACTTTTAAATTTATATCTCATTTTCTTTTCCTTATATTTTAAAAATAAACTTAAACTTAAAAAATTGATTATTTTTTTATTTTAATTTAAAATGAGAATTTTTTTTTATTTTTAAATCGTATAGAATAACGAGAGAAACTAAATAAGATCCATATTATATATTTATGTTTTAAATTTTTATATCATTGTTCATATCACAATTAATTTTCAATTCACACTTGAATCAAACATACATTTCAGTTGTAACCTATAGAACTCCAACTCTAATTATTGTTTCAAACGACCCTAAGCTTAACTGATTTCGTGGTCATAATTAAAATATAGGTAAGGAGTGGGTCTGGACTTGACAAATCATTGTCATTGATTTTCCTTTCCACAATGCTACATATAAATGGCACTATATAGGAAAATTATTGTTTGTTAGAAGCCAGGGGAAAAGAAATTAGTGGAGCAAGTAAGAGCACATTTGAGCTAAGGTTTGTCATCAATGGCTTGTGGAGGCCAAGAGGAAAAGGCAGGGGTGGTGGTGGTGGAGAGCAAAGAATGTTACATGGCAGCCTATGCGCCGGACGGCATTCCGTCGTCTCAGCATCTCAAACTCCGCACCGTTGCGGTGTCGCTGAGCGCCGATTCGATCCCCGAAGGGCACGTCATCATTGAGACCCTTTTGATCTCCATTGATCCCTATCTCCGGTCCAGAATGACCGGCAGAGACGAGGGGCTCTACTTTCCTCAGTTCAACCTAAATGAGGTAATTCCATTCAAATTACTACTAATTATATTTACCATAATTCTTAGTGAAATATAAATATATTTGTGTATGATAACATACAGGTGATAGCAGCTTTTGGGATTGGAAGGGTAGTAAGGTCAAGGGACGGCAATTATTCGGAGGGTGAAATAGTAATTATCCCATTTTGTCCCGTGTCTGAATATTGTGTGGTGCCATCTCAGGCTCTTGTTAGAAAAATTGATCCCAACGATGGGGTTCCCTTGACTGATCATCTCAGTTTGCTAGGTGAGTGCTATCACAATTTTCCTTTTTTTGTTGTTATAATTCATCAGCTTTTTTTTTTTTTTTTAAATTATATTTTTAATTTGGGACCTTATCAACTATGACAAAAAATTGTTTATAAGACGCTATTGAGGATGAAGCTACATATACACATGTGAATGCAGGGGTTCCTGGGTTTGCGGCTTGGGTGGGAATTGAGGTGTTAGGAGAGGCAAAGCCAGGGTCCAATGTGTTCATTTCAGCGGCGGCCGGCGGTGTCGGAATGTATGCCGGACAGTTGGCTAAGCTCAAAGGTTGTAGGGTCATCGGCAGCGCCGGATCAGATGAAAAGGTACATTTTTTTTTTAATTTTATTTTGCTGGAAATAAATAGTTACATGATCTGATTAGTCAAAAAAAAAAAAAAAAACAAAAACAAAAACAAAAAGAGAAAAAGAAAAAGAAAAGGAAAAAAAGAAGAAGAAAGAAAGAAAGTTACATGATCTTTTTGTACACTGCTTTAATATGTATACTAAGAGGCAAGTTGCTAATCATTTTAGCTCTCGGATTGTGCTAGAGCATCTATAATATAATGTCAAATTCATATATTAAAATTAAAATTTGATATTTCAATAGAAAAATCACTGATATTCAGTATAATGTTATTTGTAATATTGAATTTTAATATTTGACAACTATTAATTGATGTGTTGATATTTTTAATCATTATAAATGTCATTTTTAAATTATTTAGATGTAAAATGTACATCAAGAGTAACATTATTATTATAATTCAAAGTAAGATTATAACTATGTGTCGGCAGTAAGTCCTGTAGTCCTTTGTAGTCCCGATTGAACAAAAAAAGTTGGTGAATTATGGCTATATATGTTGATGGCTTCGAAAAGCCAAACACGGGAGACTTAGCTT
Source organism: Ficus religiosa (assembly GCA_024759925.1). Taxonomy (NCBI): domain Eukaryota; kingdom Viridiplantae; phylum Streptophyta; class Magnoliopsida; order Rosales; family Moraceae; genus Ficus; species Ficus religiosa. Next base: position 13,449 of record JAFMPE010123589.1, on the reverse strand, counting down.
TTAAGGTTTGTTCGACGTTTAAATTTAACTTCAATTAAACTATATATTTTTTTATCTCAGTTTTTGTTTTTTTACTAAAAAAATAAACAAAATTTATAATTAATTTTTAAAAAATCAACCTAACTTCAATTTAAAATTTTCATCTCTAACTGGTAAACAAAACACAAAGTTAAATTTGCCTTTTTTGGGTAAGTGCGTGGTTGTGAATTGCTTAATCAAAAAGATGTGGATAATGTCGGTTCTTGTTAGTCAAGGAGTATATGATGGAATCTGAACACAACACTATATATAGTGGTGCTTGTTGGTGGAAAACTCTATTTTGGTTCATATTTCTTCATTAGTCTATCATTGTCCTTTTTTCTTTTTCTAATTTTTCTTTTTCTTTTTTTTTTTTTTGTCTTTTAAGCCTATGTTTGATAAGTAGAAAAGAAAACAAGAAGGAAATAAAAAATAAAAGTGAAAAAAAAATAAGAAAAAGATTAAAGATTTTATTTTTTCTTTATAATATTTGCCTTTTTTGGGAAAATGTGTGGTCGTGAATTGCTTAACCAAAAAGACGTGAATAATGTCGGTTCTTGTTAGTCAAGGAGTATATGATGGAATCTTAACACAACACTGTATATAGTGGTGCTTGTTAGTGGAATAAAACTCTATTTTGGTTCGGATTTCTTCATTAGTCTATCATTGTCCTTTTTTCTTTTTCTAATTTGTCCTTTAAGCCTATGTTTGATAAGAATAAAAGAAAACAAGAAGGAAATAAAAAATAAAAGTGAAAAAAAATAAGAGAAGGATTAAAGATTTTATTTTTTCTTTATAATATTTGCCTTTTTTGGGTAAGTGTGTGGTTGTGAATTGCTTAACCAAAAAGGCGTGAATAATGTCATTTCTTGTTAGTCAAGGAGTATATGATGGAATCTGAACACAACATTGCATATAGTGGTGCTTGTTGGTGGAATAAAACTCTATTTTGGTTCGGATTTCTTCATTAGTCTATCATTGTCCTTTTTTCTTTTTCTAATTTGTTTGTCTTTTAAGCCTATGTTTGATAAGAAGTTAAGAAAACAAGAAGGAAATAAAAAACAAAACTGAAAAAAAAAAAAATAAGAGAAAGATTAAAGATTTTATTTTTTCTTTATAATATTTGCCTTTTTTGGGTAAGTGCGTGGTCGTGAATTGCTTAATCAAAAAGACGTGAATAATGTCAGTTCTTGTTAGTCAAGGAGTATATGATGGAATCTGAACACAACACTATATATAGTGGTGCTTGTTGGTGGAAAACTCTATTTTGGTTCATATTTTTTCATTAGTCTATCATTGTCCTTTTTTTTTTTTTTTTGGTCTTTTAAGCCTATGTTTGATAAGAAGAAAAGAAAACAAGAAGGAAATAAAAAATAAAAGTGAAAAAAAAATAAGAGAAAGATTAAAGATTTTATTTTTTCTTTATAATATTTGGTATCATGGAAACAATGAAAATGAAAAGGTCATGTAATAATTACTATTTTATATATATATATATATATTACTTTACTTAAAAAATAGAAACAAAAAAGTAATTTTAATATTTATAGGGTGAAGTTTAGTTTTCCTCCTATTTTTAGAGGGAATAAAAAATTGGATCCCACCACAACCTTTTTCCATCCTATTCTCCGTTCCTTCTCTTTTCCTTCTTACCAAACAACCAATTCTACTAACTTCCCTTCACTTTTCCCTTTTCTAACTTCCTTCATTTCTCTTTTCCACCCTACCAAACAGGGCATAAAAGTATAGGTTCTGTTTTTTTATTTTTACGTTGTGAGATTTGTAACAATTTAATTTATATACATTTATGAAAATACTTTCAAATTTTGAACCTCATAGTTTATATTCAAATCTTTCCTTTTCTGTCCAGTTTTCTTATGATTTTTTTTTGGGTCGGCGTTAGGTGAGCTCTCTTTAAACCATAATTTGTTTAACATGGAGGGACAACTTGGTAAGCAATCATTGAGAGGGACAATATAATTAAATGAATCTTCCTTCGTGCTACAATTTTTAATCATTGTTGTAATTATTATTTTTTGTTTTATGTTCTTTTTAACACAAACACTAAAACAAGGTTTCCAACTACTCATTATTTTAATTAAGAGAAAATTACCTAAATAACCATATTTTTTTCCACCTATTAACTGATATGACACAAATTTTCTATTTTTGACTAACATGACACAAATTTTAGTTAACTTTATTTTAATTTTGTATCATGTTAGTTTAGTGTTAATTTTTTGTCTTATGTTAGTGTAATGGTCTTTGAGTTGTGTTATTAAGGTGGTTTTCCATTTTATTAGCTACTATCATACTTGGGTTAAAGTCAAGTTTTACTTGAAAAAAGGGATTTAAGTCTATATAGGAACTTTAAGAAATGTAGGTCCACAAATNTGTTCTTTTTAACACAAACACTAAAACAAGGTTTCCAACTACTCATTATTTTAATTAAGAGAAAATTACCTAAATAATCATATTTTTTTCCACCTATTAACTGATATGACACAAATTTTCCATTTTTGACTAATATGACACAAATTTTAGTTAACTTTATTTTAATTTTGTATCATGTTAGTTTAGTGTTAATTTTTTGTCTCATGTTAGTGTAATGGTCTTTGAGTTGTGTTATTAAGGTGCTTTTCCATTTTATTAGCTACTATCATAAGTGGGTTAAAGTCAAGTTTTACTTGAAAAAAGGGATTTAAGTCTATATAGGAACTTTAAGAAATGTAGGTCCACAAATTTATACATTTGAAAGGGCACCCTAATAATTTGACATAATCCCATATTTTTTTCCCTAAAGAAAAAATTATTCCCTTGTACTAATACTCAGGAGTTTCAGCAATATGTTAATTAAATATAGTACAATATGCGGATTAAATTTCGTCCATTGTATTTGTCATGGTGGTGACGCCTGATTCCACTTCTTCCATATGATCAGACTTTTTCGCCTATGTCCTTTGATGCAATTCTTAAAACAACATTTCCACCTTACTTAGCTTTCTTAATTCACCTAAATAATTTTTTTATATTCGGGTGATTAAGTAGACCAAAAGTTATGAAATGTATAAATTTGCTGAGGGCCAAGCTGATGCATGACGAACTTGACTTTAAAAAAAAAGAAAAAGAAAAAAGAAAAAAAACTTAGGGTAAACTCGCCATTTTTAGAATTATATGTGTGCGTATAATTTGAATTACATAATCTAATTCATATTAAAATCATACTCATCTTAAGTTGACATTTATATGTAGTTAGTTTTTATTAAAAAAGTTAAAAAAAAAAAAAGTTTTAGCCTTCACAAAATTAACAGTACATTTAGATAGAATTAGAATCTTTTCGAAACAAATTCAAATAATGCTCTTTAAACATACAAGTGGTATTAAGAGTTCAGTTTGTGCTTATATAATTCAAATAGGTAAAGCTCATAAAGGAGGAATTTGGATATGATGATGCATTCAACTACAAGAAAGAAACAGATCTTGATGCGGCTTTAGCTAGGTATGTAACTATTTTTGTGCTTGTAAAAATGCGTAAAATACTATACAAGCGTGTTTTTTTTTATTTTTATTTTTATTTTTTATTTTTAACAGGTACTTCCCTAATGGTATTGATTTATATTTGGATAATGTTGGCGGTAAAATGTTTGAGGCTGTCCTTAACCGTGTCAACAAGTATGCGAGAATTCCAGTTTGTGGCATGATATCTGATTATAATAAGGTAATCAATTTTCCCTTTTTTTTTTTTTTTAATTAACTTTATTGCCAATTTTGCATGAAGAGTGGATTTAGTTTCACTCGCACTGTTATAGATCCGAGGTTTCATGACTTATCCGGGGAGGCGGGTTTGTCTTTTTCGGTTTATGTTTCTAGTTTTGTAATTTGCTTGGGATGAAAATTATCATGTGCAGGTTTGGACCGACCGAGAGGGGGTGAGGAATCTGCTGAATGTGGTGGGCAAGGAGGTGAAGGTACAAGGTTACTTGGTGGGTTCTTATTTGGAACGTTTTGATGATTTTATGAAGGAAATGGTGAGCTATGCAAAACAAGGCAGGATTAATTCTAAGCACAAATTCTACCATGGAATCAATCAGTTCTTGGAAAGTCTTGAATCGCTTTTCACCGGCTCCAGTGTTGGAAAAGTCATACTTCAAGTGAAGTAAAATGTATCAAGATATCATACACTATATCTCTCGTTATACATATATAAGATGTTTGGTGAATAAAAATGTTAAGAGATCCTAATTTATTTATCATATGTTTGGTACTAAATAAAGTGGTAATTGCGTTGAAAAATGACAGTTCTCTTGCCATATTATTTACTTTTAAAAAATTGGCAGGTCTCTTAATATCCCTATATTAAAAGACTTGATTCTCATGATTGTGTTCTTCTGCTACTAAAGAACCAATATACGGTTGCTGATCTATTATTACTATTGTTATTTTGTTTGGTTAAGATACTTTATTAAGTTGGTAAAAATTCTATATTTATCCTTGTTGGTTTAGGGACGAATAAAAGTATAAAGTAAGAGTTCAAGGATCGATATTGGTGAGATAAAAAAGAAAAAAAAAAAAAAGTTCAATAAACACAGAGAGATAAGAGAATTAAGAGACTAATTATACTAATATGGACCTAGCTAAATAAAATATAAAGAAAAGGAACGCCTTTAAGGTAATGGTTAAAAAAAAAAAAAAAAAAACCAGAGTGAGAGGGAAAATAAAAATAATGAATATGTCACATTAAGATATCATATATGAAGTTTCAGCAATTGTAATGAAACGCCATAACATGTAAATTTATTAGGACTTGATCACGAAACAGAGTCTCACCTAATCTTAGATACCAATCTCCAACCACTGAAGAAAATGATCGTCCTTTGGTGATAATTACTATTTTGGGTAAATGGTAAAATGGCTACTTTTTTTTTTTTTTTTAAACATTTTTAAATCAAAAAGTTGAAGTTTTGCTTAATTATGAAAACAACCGTTTTATTAAAAATGATCAACTATAATTAATCATTAATCAGTCACAGAATGATCAATATATCAATATATGATAAACCAATGTTAATGAAATAATCTATTGATCAACAGATCTATGACTAACGCATCAACAGTTCAACAATCACTTGTCATTTAAAAAAAAAAAATTATGGCCACTTTTTTAAATTAAGTGTTTAAAAACGGCAAATTGAACTAATATCACTATTTTTTTTTTAAACAAAGTTTAAATAAGCTGAAAGCACACAAGGTTTGAAGGGGGATGATTAAATGGCTTGAAATATGGTAGCGTGGGAAATGCCTCAGTGCATGAACTATACCAAAAGTTTATGAATACCACTCTTTTAACTCATGCAATCCCTATGTTCCCCCATAATATCCTCAAGTAATTAACCTTCTCTCAAAATATTCTACCCAATAAAAAAGAAGAAATACCAGTTATCCAAAAAGAAGAAAAAAAAAAGGGGGGGGGGGGGGGGGGAGAAGAAATATACAAAGGATGCGTTAATCAAATTGTAAATAAATATAATAAGTTTAAAAATGTAGTTTATGGATCTACTTTCTAGTGTTTACCTACTTATTAAAAAGTGAAAATGAAAACAATCTAATTTACTTTTAGTGTTTATAAATTCAAGAATAGTTATCTTATCTTATTGATATAATTTTAAAATGTCTTTTATATAATTAACTAGTTATTGAATTGTAACATGCGACCTTATTAAGGTATGTGACTTTTTTTTTAAGTAGAAATCAGTACCAAGTAGGTGACTTAAAAGATTGATATATATCCTGTTTTTATTCTCTATACTGACTAAACTCCTTATATTTATTTTGTAAGTATATATAGAATTAAACAGAAAATTGAGCGAATCACTCCAATTTTTCTTTTACTACCTTTCATACCAAGCGAACAACCCACAAATTTGTACCTATATGTATACCTCAACCTTAATGGTCATTGGTCGCGTCCAATGATCTTAAAGAAAGCCCACAAGTCTCTGGGTTAAAAAAAAAAAAAAAAAAAAATTTTGTGCACCAAACATGATTCTATAGCATCATAAAAGTTAATTTGTGAAGCTGGTCAAATCTGGACCCAGAATTCATTGCGAGTAATGAGTAGAAAATGACACAAACTCAAAAAAGGCTCAAACGTGAAACACGCTTAATGTCTTGTAAGCCCATAATCCAAGCTGCTAGCTAGCACGTAAAGCTGATAAAAAAAGTCTGTCCCCATATCTCCCATTTGTAAATTGTAATAATTTACGTATATTATGGAAGCATATAAGAGACATGGGAAGTACTCAGCGATGATTGGGGAACAGATGGTTTGCGTGAACCTTTTCTTTTTAAAGTTACGTTTCACCACCGATTATAACAAACGAAAGGCAAAGCCTCGTAATTGAAGCTTATTATTATTTTTTTTTTAATACTTTTAATAATATGCAATTTTTTTTAAATATATATATATATATATATATATTTATTAAATACGGGATTAAATCCGCACCCTTCAAAATCCAATTGTCACCTATCAAAGGTTACCCTTCTCTAAATTTAGCAAATTTTGTCTAACTTTAGCACCTAGATTCCTACAGGAGTTCTATATTAGTTTACATTAATTGGTAAACCCGAAAGTTCTTTGTTATTAAGCATGTCTTTGGTTCCCAACAAAAAAAAAAAAAAAAAAAGGCCTTGGCGACCATATATCTGGTTGTACTTTCTCTCTCTCTGTCGGACGTAGAAGTCTTTAGACGATAGAATTTGCCGGCCTAATCTAGATGAATGATGGAACTAAGAGCTCCAAATCCACCTAAACACAACCCGTAAAAGGAAACAACAAGAGAAAACTCTCTGCAAATACTCTTAAATAAAGATAATACCATCATCACAGTCTGAGCACTCGCTTTTCTCAGTGAGGAAGATGACAAACAATGCATAAAAAAAGTTACAAAAAGCACCCCCCTACTGCTCGTTAAATGACTCATAGCACCACTATAGTAAACGACAACTACGCAACTTAAACGACAAGCAAACACTAATAGAGCAACGACAATACAATAAGAACAAAGCCCCAACACCACACACGCTCTCTCTCTCTCATTTCTTTTCGTTTTTGTTTCTCTTGATCGGAGTTCACCTCTTCAGAATGTTAAGTATTAAAATAGAATAGAAAAATGTACTGCTAAATTTATATAAAATACTTAATTGAGAGCTACTTAAAACTATATATTGTACTGATGATGATACGTTCGATCTTGTATTATTATAAACATCATCAACTTTACCAGCAAAGACTTCTCCAATTACACATCAGTACAACATGAGACTTAAATTGATTCCTATAGGTTTCGTCATCATCTTTACTTTATCATTGCATGCCCTATAAAATTTGACTCATGAAAACCTAACTAAAATGATAAAATAAATAATAATAAAACACTAGCGATAATTAGTCTCTAAAATCCTTTTAGCCATATATATGAACACTAACTGTTCCAGCTATAGTCTTTCAATGATCAGCCTTTACTGGTATTTTCTCAACATATGCCAGGCATGTTGTTCCAGTAGCAAGAGTTCAAGCTCTCGTCATGTTTACCGACTCGTGTCGGCGAAGCATCTTGCGGAACGGCGACGTCTTGCCTTGCATCACCACTTGTGGTTGTGGAGGCATATGTTTCCATGTTAGAGATATCTTCGCCACCTCCAGGGTACCAGTCAGGGCCCGGCATTGACGTCGGGAAATTGTTGAGCAGGCTCATCAAGTCATCGTCCATAGAACGGACGTCCAACGGATCTTCGCTTGGTTCTATTCCTGTGACAATTACCAAATGGTTACAAATTAGATTGTAGATAGTTGTAAGATGAATTTTGTTATTGCAGATATATAGTGATAATTTTACATCTGATGCTACCACAAGATATATTGTTTGAATTCTTCTTTTTTTTTTTTTTTTTTTTTTTTTTTTTTTTTTAATTTTTTTAAGTAAGATGAATATCCAAGTCAAATGACATGTTTGTTACGGATTATTTGCAACATAAATATGAGGATCATTAAAACTCATTACAAATAATAATTTGATTAAAATTGTGATAATTAATTATGTAATACCCAAAATTAAGAAAATAATCAAGCTTGTCTACATCAGTTAATGATATCTAGCTTTCAAAAATAAAATGTTGAAGTACGTACCAATTGATGACTGATCACAAGAGCTAAAGTTCTCAGTCCGGTTTTCATCATCACCAGTGCTGGTCTCGCGGCTGTTCTTCAAAACTGATTCCGACCGAACACCGCCTTCTTCCTCCTCCTCTGACTCTTCCTGGGCAACACACTTCCCTTTCTCCGCCTCCTCATACGACACGCCGTTTCGCTGCTTCGCTCCGGATAAAACCCGTGCCTCCACCAACAAGTCATCCAACAGTCCACTATTCCCTGATCTCGACTCACGGGACAAGAAGTCGTAGCACTCATCATGGGCTGTGTTACTACTGCTTCTCTCGGCCCGGCCCATTAGGGCCAAATCGCATCCGCCGCTGACATCTGACGATGCAGGCGTTTGGGTCGAAGGGAGCTCTGATTCTATCAATCGGCCCAGTGGATCGAAAGGAGGCCCAGTCAACATTGAACTGAAAGTTCGGAAAGGACCCCCGGGGTTGTACTGAAAAGAGGGGGTGATTGGGAGGGCATGGTTGACATTTGGGGTGAAATGAGAAACATGGGAATTAGTAGGCAAAGCAAAATTAGTATTACCACCACCAATGTTATTATAGTTGAGGTGGTTCATATTTGTGGGGTGGGAAAAGTTGTTGTAGAGGGCAAGGTTGGGGTTATTTTGTGAAGGGAGGGAATTGAATGAATTAGAAGATGAAGAATGGGGATTTTGTGTAATTTGTTGAAGTTCTTGTACTTGTGGTTGTTGTTGTTGTTGTTGTTGTTGGTGGTGGTGGTGGTGTAGTTCGTGAGGGTAGAGAGGAAGACCGGCTCTTTGGCGTCTCTTCATTCTTGTGTTCCAAAAGTTTTTAATCTCATTGTCAGTTCTGCCTGGTAACTGGGGAAGAGAGAGAGAGAGAGAGAGAGAGTAAATATTTGGATTAGTAAAGTAGTGTTGGAAAAAGAGGTCAAAACTTAAGAGAAAGACAAAGAAGCACACTTAAAAGTGAGGAGTTCAGCATGAAAACGCAAGAGGGTGGTGGGTCCAAAAGACGAGGAAATTGTGGGGGAGCTAGTGAAGGAGAGAAGGGAATACACACATATATATGTATGGAGGTCATTAGGGGTGGGATTCACTAGCCCACATTTGTCAAACTTTAAAATAGAGTGGAGATTTATCAATATAATAACATAAGTACACTAAACCTTAGAAGGGCTTTTGCGTTAGAGCAAATCTAGTAATTATATGTAGAATCATAAAATGTGTAAATTTTTATTGCTGTTTGAAAAATGTTTGGGACCTACTGATATTAAAAATAGAAGATGGATCTTATCTGTCCATTAATATTATTATAACGTACGGTTTAAATTCCCCTATTATCAATATAGAAGTTTGTTGGTTCTTTATTGTATAACTCTAAATAGAGGCATTACCTATGTGAATTTCATATGACCCTATAATTTGCATTAGAATTATAGCTTTAGATGTGATTTATTATTATTAATGTTATTGTTATTATTATCTTATTATTATTATTATTATTAATGTTTCATAGAAATTTAGTGTTTATACTTTAATTAACTCATCTATTAAGTACAGAGAAGCAAAACCTTTAAACAAGACAAATTGTCAAACAAAATAGTTTGGTAACAATTACAACAAATAAAGAAGAAAGCAAGAACAGAATTTTTGTGCTAGAAATGGTACGTGACAACGAAAGTCATGCCAAGAAAGTTAGTCAAAGTCTCAAAGGAAAAAAAAGGGTAGAGACAGAGAGAGGGAGAGGAAAAAATTTTAAAAAAGTAATTTAAAAAAAAAAAAAAAGAAAGAAAGACTGAGAGAGAACAGAAAAAACAAAGGGGAAAAAAAAAAGCAGACGGGGCTGAATCAGAAATCAGATTAAGAAAAAAAAAAAAAACAGAGACAAAAATCTTTGGAAAAGAGTACGGGGGTGTTTTAGAAAGAAAGATCAGAATCATGAACAGGGGAAAAAAGAAAAACGACGGACGACGACTGCGCAAATATTCCCAGACAGAAACAGAACAAAATCATATCTGTACGTCTCTCACCTTTGGCCAATCATGCCAGTTTATCATGATTCATGCAGACCCAAAAAAAAATTAATAATAATAATCAAAATAAAAAAATAATAATGACAATGGTAGCAAATCGCATAAACCTCGCAAGAAGTGCCCGGAAAGAGGAGAGAGAAAGAGGGGAGAGGAGAGAGAGGAACCTGGGAAGCCATGCGAGCCCATTTGTTGCCGAGCTTGGAGTGAAGATCGATGATGATTCGCTCTTCGTCGGGAGAGACGGAGCACTTCTTGAGATTGGGGCGGAGGTGGTTGGCCCAGCGGAGGCGGCAGCTCTTCCCGCACCTCGATAGCCCCGTGTTCTTCTGCACTGCGTTCCAGTTTCCCTCTCCTTTCTTCTTCACGTACTCCACCAGCATCTCGTCCTCCGCCGCCGTCCACGGCCCCTTCTTCATCCCCCCCTCCCCACCACCACCTCTCCCTTTCTCCTCTCCCCCCGCGCCCTCCTCCCCCGCCTCCGCCGCTCTTTCCTCCGCCCCTCCGTTTTTGTTTTTCATCATCCTCGCCATGCCACCCCCACTACTGATCTAATTTATATCTATATGTATCTCTCTCTCTCTATATATATATATATATGTATATGAATTTATATATGTTTGTATAGCTCGTCAGATATTTGGTAAAAACTCGTCAATATTAAGGGAGAGCGCTAGGAATTTGGATAAAAAACAGAAGGAAATATAAGACAAAACAAAACTGCTAGCTAATTGGAGGAGTTCTTTTCTCCTCTCTCAAAGGGACGTCGGTCAAAGAAATGAGGGGAGAGAGAGATCAGAGAGAGAGGGAGAGACTCAGAGAGAAAGAAGAAAGGAGATCATTTTTAGTCGTAGCATGCTCTCCTGGCTAATTCTCTTCTTTTTTTTTTTTTTCCTATCAGAAAGAGATTTAGAGAGAGAGAAGGAAGAGGGTACCAAATAAGTTTGAGGCTTGTTTGGGTTAGAGAGAGAGAGAGACAGAGAGAGAGAAAGAAAAGACTTTGGCAAGAGAGGGGAATGAGGGGGGTGATTTATAAATAGGAGAGGTGTAGGCTTACATTTCGGTCCGGTTTGCATGCTGAGTGGTACGTCCATATAGACGCCACACTCAATATAAAGTCTCCCCTCTAATTCTTTACTTCTAGAAAGCATTTAAATTTTTTTTTTTAATATTACATGAATTAAGTATATATGTATGTTATTTATTTACAAATTCAATTGTATTGTAAAAGGGTATATACAAAAGAAAAAGAAACACAAAAAAAAAAAAAAAAAAAAGAAAGCCATCTCTGAGTTTGGCTTTCTATCTCGTGCTGGTACTGCCAAGGAGGCAAGGACTAGGAGAGAGTACATTCATGCAAGTGTCAGCTACTAAAGATAGAACTACAAGCTTGCGTTCAGAACACCGATTTAAAAATCACATTTTTAGATTGAATTTGATTGATTTTTTAAAAATTAGTTACAATTTTTATTGATTTAAAAAAAATAATTAAGATGAAAAACTTAAATCCGACTTAAAAGCCAAACGGACACTAACTTTTGATAAGTTTATAGGAGAATTTGTGTAATTTATAAACTTAATGTGAAATCACAAATAGCTGAAGGGCATAAGTTCAATAAATAAATAAATAAAATTAAAAAAAATGGAAAGAAAATGTAACGTCCTTCCTTTCTTGCTCGGTTGCCTTTGTCATTTATCACTTTAAATTCTTTTTTCCTTATTTCAAAAAGAGGTTTTTCTTTTAATATTTTTCCTTAAAATCTATATGCACACTTTGACCATATTAATTACAATGGGATGTGATCTTGAGGGGCAAAAAAAATTACAATAGGATTTGGTGTTTTCAGTGTTTTTAAATTATTTTTGATAATTTTTATTTATCCCATCAATGTGTGAGGATGACATTTTTATTTATGAATACGGGTACCTGCGGATACCAAACCTTAATAAGACGGATTTGGAGGATACTATATGGGTATGGGGGTTACAATTAACCCCCCAATCGGTTGAGGGGTGAGAGTGAGAGAAGCACCTCTATGATCACGCTTAAAAATTTTGATTGGAGTACAAAATTGGAAAGCACGTTCATAAAGAAAAAAAAAATGAAACTATCCTTGAACTCCCTGACCTTTATATATTTTTTATTTATATTCGGAAATTTTATGAAAACTTTAATGGAATTTGGTTTGAGTGTTTTTTTTTTTTTTTTCCTAAATAAATGGGTAGAATATTGGTATATAGCAGTACCCCATAGTAAATTTTTTGTGCCCGCCTTAAATTAGATGGATATGGGGGGTGGATATGGGAGTGGAAACCATATGCATCTCGTCCTGTCCAATTGTCATCCCTGTTGTTATGGAAAATAACACAATGAAATTGGCAAAGTACATATTTTAAACTCATACAAGTTATTGTAAGAAAATAGATCTTTCACTAATATTATCGTCCCTAAAAGTTTGTGATTAATGATAATTAAATATATATGTCGTCACTAAAAACAATGTCACACCCCGCAAAATGATGGGCTAGGTTAGACAAAGACATTTAGGGGGCATTTGGAAAATCAGTTGGAACTTATTTTTTTGAGTTGAGTTCCTACTGATGTTGTTTGGGATCTCATTTCAACCCCTAACCTCGCGTTGAACCGTTGCACAGTAAACCAAACTTGGTTTACTGCGCACCCAGTCGCCCCTGTTATCTCTCACTCGTGCCTTGTCCACTGTTCACCAACCTCGTGCTCCTCCCCACCGGCGCCTATCTACTCTTTGGCCTTGCGAGCCACTCACCGCCAAATCGTGAGCTCGCTGGCCTCTCGAGCCAGCCATTGTCCAATCAAGAAGCTCGGCATTGGGCATGGAGGAGAGCGAATTTTCGATGGCAAGGGGAGGCCGAGGGGCGAGCAAGGTGGCGGTGGCTCGTGAAACCCACCGGCTGGTCATGAATTTAAGCAAATTATCAAGAGGGATTTTTAACCTTGAGCTTTTTCCTCTTTGAATTCATAGGTCCAATGGTTGGGATTTCCTTCAAAAATGTTAAATGAAAGGAAAAATAAATGGAGAGACAAAGAGAGTGGAAAACCGAGAGAGATGGAGAGTAGAAATGGGGATAGAAAGAGAAAGAGAAAAGAGAGAGAGATGGGAGAGAAGGCAGAAGGGTGAGGGGCGTGATTGTGTCGTCATGTTATGGGGGGGGGGTGGGGTTGGTGGCGACAC
>JAFMPE010123578.1:1817-13166 GCA_024759925.1 Ficus religiosa | reverse complement strand
GAAATATGAAAGTTCAAGAGCAAGCAGAACATACGTTTTGTCAAATACATATTTCATATATATATATATATATATATTATCCGCGGGCGTGCTCTCATATAAAGATCTCTCCACCAACATTGCTCGTATATACGTCAAAAGTACACATACACATGTATAGAATGTGCGTATATATGTGACTCACACATACACATGATCTCCCAACAAATAGACTCGATTTATTTTCATTTATTTTATTTTTGTTAAGATATCCTACCAAAAAAAGTTAACTAATTTGTTGATCTAATCACTTTTTCGTGATAAGCTGCGCCGGAAATACTAGCTTGGGCCACTAGAAAGTAAACTAGAATTAATACAGTACTACATTATAGTACACAAAAAATATTGTTTAATATACGAACGTTAAAAGCTATCAGAGCTAATATCACTATTTGTTCATTAAAATCATCATCGAAAAGTAAGGAATAATCTTTAGGATAGTCCTGTCTTCGCTCCCTAATAGAAAGAGTGAGAACACAATAACGAATTTATATTATATATATATATATATATATATTGAGCTTTCATGACTCCCTTCCCTCGTTAAAGTTTCAATGGAAAAAAAATAAAAAATAATTGTTGCAGACATAACTTCACCATAAGATATAAAATTTGAATTTTTCTATTTCAATTTAATTTTTTTTCCCCCCTTCAAAGTCAAAAAAAATACCAAGATGAAGATTGGAAATGGAGGTACCATACGTGTAAGTCTATGATTATAAAAATGTTTACTACCTCTCCTAACAGTTCCCTTGTTATTGGGGGAATTTTACTAGATCTTCCTAATTGCATGCTAAATCCAAACGATAATTACTAGAGATTTTTTTTTTTTTTTTGCATTTTTTGCATTTTTTGAAATATAACTAGAGGATTTTATGCTTGGGTAAAAAATTAAAAAAAAAACTAATTATTGCATAAACTGCCATATTTTAACTCTATATATATATATATATATATTTATATATCCATAGCTCTCCACCCTATTTTTGTGGCTACTTATGACGTACGATTGATATTTCTATGGAGAAATTATTGCGTAATATTGGTGTGTTGTTGACTGTGTCATATTTTCTATTTAAGAAAGTATTATATTATTTGTCAATTTAACAAGCCTTTTAGGATGCGTATATATATAGAGATATTGATAACTGACTGTACTTTCTAATTTCTATTATGAAGAAAATGATATAATATTATAACTTACTTGCTATGACTTGTATGGTTCACTAGTTCACTAGTACATTCAACGCATAATTATTTATTTTTACAATTAACTTGTACTAAAATAACTATCTAGAACAAATTTTTTCTCACATACCAAGAAAAAAAATGTTTAAAGATAAGGGAATTGACGTAAAACAACCACCCTAGCTATTAAAGTTTGATTAAGATAAAAGATATCAAAAGTTATGTCTGATGAAATAGTGGGAAATGCAAACCAAATTAAAAGAAGTACAGTGCCTGGACAAGAATTTTATTAGTGATCAATTCATGATAACAAAGCTTTTTTGTAATCTTTTAACCTAATAAAGGGACAAAAAAAAAAAAAAAAAGGAAACTAAGCCCATTATTTTTTTGTCTAGTTATAAAAAATAAATTGACTTCTTAATTATTTTTCGTTCTTAATCAACTTTGGTATGATAGATATCTATAAGAAGCTGGATACCATTGTCGCCTTGTCTTCCTCGGCTTTTCTATCTATCATATATTTGTTTAATAATAATCAATAGATAAAGATTTGGCCAATTCAATTTCTCTCTCTCTTGATTATTGTTTTAGCAATTAAAGCAGCTGACACTTTATTAAGTATCCAAACAGACGCAAAAGGCAATTAACTTTGATACACACACACACACCTATACATACACACAAAAATGACCACCAAATGGATAATAATCAACCACGTTCATTTAGTGATTATACTCGATGAGACAAAACGATAACGACAGCCAAATGGTCTTATTTGTGAAGCACAACAATGATTTCAGAGTCCAAATTTCCAATATTCCCATCAATAAAAAAGGGGGGGAAAAAAAAAACATCATCCTCATCCAAATTTCTAAACAGAACAGAGGAAGCACCATCAGATTATTAATTATCATTATAATTAATATTATCATAATAATAATCTAGCGCACAAAAAAACTATAGACCTCATCTAATTATCGCTCCAAAGCATTACTCATTACCAAAAAAAACCATAATTAAGAAGCACTAAAGAAAATACATGAACATTAGTATATGTTGTCACATGATTTCATGTGATGCGTTCGATCGATTATTAAAAACCATGACGTTACATCAATACTAATGAAACGCTAGCTATAGAGACATTAATATAATTATTATGTTATGTAATTACATCAAACACGAGTACTATGCATTACCATGTACAGGAACCATTTCCATGCCTTGGGCAACACTGTTGTGATCATGATGACCATGGTGATGATCAGGGGAACTGCGGCGATTGTTGTTGATGGTGTGATGATCTGTCTCCTGATGATCTGTGCTGGTCTTGATGTACATGCCATAGACGTAGGAGGAGAATCCCCAAAAAGTGAGAGCAGTGGAGACAGCCTTGACCCCTCCAAACTTATCCCCATACACCACCACCCCTCCCAACACGTTCACCGCCATCAGCGCCGTCATGCAAATCCCCCCGGTCAACGACGTCGTCATGAACACCATCCCGGCCGTCCCGACGAAGCACAGCTGCCACGTCACCACGTTTGAAAACACCGATATCCAATACCCGGCCGGCCCCTTATCGAAAGCCTTGAGGCTCTCCTTCCTCATGTCCGAAAACCCGCCTTCCGCAGCCATCCCTATCGTGGCGAGGGCCGTGGCGGCCACCTCCATCACCAGCTGCATTTCCACCACCATGGCGTAGCAGTACACCTCGCGGTATATCTTCTCCATGACGGGTAGATAGAGAGCGAACAGAAGACCTGCTCCTACTGTGGACACAAATCCTAGGAAGTAGTTGGTTTTTGTCAAGTCCTTTGGCTTGTCATGGTTTGAGCCCAAGGCCAAGAGGAAGGAGCTTGTGACTAGGAGAACAACGCAGTTGAGGTTTGAGAAGGTGATCTTCTGTTTCACTATGATGACGGAGAGGATTAAGGTGAAGGCTAATTGGGAGGACAAGAGAAGGGACGAGGTTGAGACCGGCAGATACGAGTTTCCCAAAGAGAAGAGGAGGTTGTTTAGGCCTAAGAGGAGGCCTATGACGATGGAGAGAGTGAAGATTCTCGGGGTGAAGTGAGAGAAGGGCTTTCTTTGGGTGGTTTTGAAGAGGTAAAAGGGGAGGAAAATGGGAGGGAAAAGGAGAGGGAAGCCGGCGGATTGGACCCAAGTGGAGACCCATATGCTAGAGCCCTTGTGGTTGAAATAGTACTTGGAGAGCAAGCTTGAAGAGACGGAACCCACAAAGAGGAAGAGGAAGTTGATCAACAACAGAGGGAAATAGTGGGCGTTGTTGTGCTTGTTGGAGATCACAAGTGAAGAAATTGGTGGTGTTTCTTGAGATGAAGAAGATGATGCTGAGTGGTTTTCTTGAGGATGGAGAGTATTTTGGTCGATTTTGATGGGGATTGAGAGGTGAGGCTGGTCGTTTCCCGGGGAATTAATTGAGGATGTGGGTTCCATTGCAAAATGTTTTGGTTAAGATTTATAAAAATGGGAAAAAGAAAAGAAAAAAAAAACCACAACAACGAAAAAGAAAAAAAGAAAAAAGGAGGGGGGTTTTGAAAATAATAAGAAGATTGATTCTCTATGATCACTTTTTCTCTTTCACTCTGTCTCCTCTCTGACTCAATTGACGGACGGATGTGATAAGATGCAGGCAAGGGTAGAGAGATGCCAATGTGGGGTATGCAAGTGTTGAGAGTTGAGAGCGAGAGAGAGGACGATTCAAATCCTATGATTGTGATTTCTGAATGCTGCCCTTATTTATCCTCCTTAATTTATACCCCCAAATAAAAGAAGGAACCCCAAAAAAAAAAAAAAAAAAAAAAAAAAGAAGTGTAAGCTTTACGCACCGAGGAATCGAGACTTATGAAATGCCCTTTTTTGATTTTGCAGTGATGATCTGATGAATGGACGGCAAACCACATTCAGAGAACTTTGTGGATTTCTTCCTTTAGTATTATTTAAAAAAAAAAAAAAAAAAAAGGAAAATGAGGTTGCTAATATGCCAGGCCATTGAATGAAAAGAAGGGAAGGGAAGGGGTTATAGACAAAAGTAATGACGCTTTTTGAGGGAAGGTGAAAAAAAAAAAGCATTTGAGAGAGTGGACAAATGGGATTGGTGGGGGGAGAGTTGAGATTTTGCAAATTTTTTACTATTTTGCAAATTTGGGAAATTGGATTTTTTTTTTTTTGGGGGGGGGGGGGGTTGGGGGGGCGCGCTGGGATTTTGCAAATTTTGCGAAAAGTAGAGGAGATTGGAATTTGAAACTGTTACTTTGACTGCTCACTAATGCCACTCCTATCCTGCACAGTCCACAACCAAATACACTTGTTTTGCATTAATGGCCAGGATATATGTGAAATAATGGGGTTACATTCAACAGCACTACATGCCAAGTGTTTGCCTTTTCCGTTTCTGTTGATGTGGGTCTTTGCCCCGTGTCCCTCCTATGAAGCATGCGTTTCTTGTGTGTTTCTTTGTGTGTTTGCCTGTTGCTAGCCTTAGCTTTTTTTTAACAAGAAAAAAGGCTATGGTACAGCCCTCTCATCGTCATATTTTCAGCTTCACAAGTAGGATCCACTTTTTTGATAATAATAAGGAAGATATGACTCTCTAACCCAGTCTCTTACCGTCGTCAATCTATATTCTATCTAGAATATCACCAACCTAATATATCCACAACCAAAGTTGGAACAGAGATCTTACGGAAATTTCATGAAGATCAAACCTGGGTGGACATTGGATTGCGTTACTATTATACCTCTATATATATATTTACATATTTATATTCACTTTTTTTCTTGTCAATTGGCTAGTGGTACTTATGTGCATTACGGGGATTATGTGAAATGGGTCTCTTTTAATTGAGAAGATGCCTGGCTTTGATTAGTAGTCCTCTCTATCTGATCTGATCGGAAGTACCCAAAAAAAGGGCCTTAGTTCTCTATCTTCTTATAAATTCTAGTTGGGTCAGGTAGAGGTGAAAATCAGTAAGAAAGAAATTATCAGAAAAAAAAAAAAAAAAAAAAAAAAAAACCATGGAGGAAAGAAAATTATAAGAAGGATTTTTTTAGGAAGAGGTTTGTTTACTTAAAGCGATGGTGAAAAGGAAAGTAATTGAGAAAGAAAAAGGCCTGACATAAGGCCCCAGTTTTTGTCCGTTTTAGATGAACATGAGGAAATAAAAGTTCAATCATTAATATATCCATACAAACGTACGCACATATACGTGTACATGCTTATATCGCTTTTGTGTTGTTCGTCTCTAATCCACTAGCACCTGCCGTAAGGCCGTGATGACACTATTTTAGTTTGTTTTTTTTTCCCTTTTTTTTTGGGTCAGCTAGTTCATTAACTCCAAGTTTTATCTGAGAATACATTGTCTTATTGCCTAATTGGTTTTTTGTGTATAGTTTCTCCTAAAACCATGTGATAAGGAGGGAAAGCAAAATTTGATGGAAAAGAATGTAAGAGAGATGAAGTCCTAACAAATTTAAAAGAGCAGCTACTTGTATTAGGTTGGAAAAAAAAAAAAAACCTATTAATTCAATTCATCCAACCGAATAATCCAATTCATTTAAAGAATTTTGCATATTCAATTAGAATTCGATTGGATTTTTGGATAGTATTTTTGACGATCCAATCGGATTAGATTGGATATGGGATTTTAATTTTAAAAATTTTTATGAAACTGACCAAATCCAATATACTTCTAATATATAAATAAATAATTACATTATTGTATTAATTAGCTTACACTAAGCCACCCTAAGCCTAAGCCTTTGTTTCCCTCTCATTTATTTATGTCTATATATTAGAATGTACATAGAAAATTGCATCCCAAAAAAAAGAAAAGGCTAATTCATATTTCTCAAAATTTACCTATGTACTTATTAGCTCCGTTAATAAAACTTCATGGCTTTGTCACTGATTGTATTCAATAACATTTCCTACATTTTTAGAACATTCCCTTGTGTTTTTTATTTGGCCTTTCTTTCATATTTAAAACATCTCAAAATTCTGACTTTCCATTTCTCTTTCTCTCTCTCTTCTCTCTCTCTCTAACGTGTGAGGGCTAGGGTTACTCAATCATTTTTCTCTTTTAGGACCGGATTTCGGTAGTGGAATTTGGTCGGTCTTTGGTTTTCCGACCCTAGAGATAGGTGAGAATCATATGGTGAGGGTCTTGGTAAAGGCAAGCCCGTAGCAAAAGGATGGGCGTTGTAGGAAGGAGTAAGGCATGAATGAGATAGTTGGTGGTGGTGCGTGGTCGTCACATACTGGAGAGGTCTTGTAGCAACTCGACTTTGGCAACCCAGTTTCTCCCGACGATGTAATTCGTTTTATCAGCAAAGACTTTTTTTGTGTGAAAGGTTTTTTTTTTGTTTTTTGGTGTGTAAGTTCGTGTCTAATGATAACAATATCTTCATCGTCTTTTCTTTGGGTGTTTTTTTTTCTTTCATTTTGTTGTTTATAATAACGGAGATGATTTCTTCAACTTTCGAGTTAGTTGTTTATCCGTCAGATCTGAGTCTTAAAAATATTTTGGTCCCGCTAGAGTTACTTCTATATGGAGTCAGAGTTGTCCTAGTGCTACTGAGTCTTGACCCTCAAATGATCGGGAAAATTCATTAATTGTCGAGATTTTGTCAGAAAAAAAAAACCTTACATGTGTTCGATTTTAATGTGTCGAGATATATTCCCGTTATCGGGCCTCAAGCATACGTCTTTCCCTTTGAGCATCATCAGATTTTACTATTGAATCCGTTCTTGTTGAAGGGTTTTGTCTCACATAATACATGATTTCTTATGTTTGATATTTTTATATCTTCTTATTGAGTTTAATGAATTTTCCCTTAAAAAAAAATCTCAAAATTCAAAAACAAAATGTGTAAAACATTCCCTTTCTATTTTCTAACCTTTTTGTTCTCACGTTTATTCCTGAAATTATATTCCTAAATATCTTATTTAATGTGTCCCTTTTCCTTTTTCTTTTCCTTCTTCTTTTTTCTTTTTTCCTTTTTTTAATATTCACTTTCACATTTTTTCTTTCTTTTCTTTTACTTTTATTGTCTTACCTTTTTTTTTAAACTTAAATCATATTTTAAATGCGAATTTGAAATACTCTTTATTCTATTTTCCCTTTTCAAAATTTTTTTTAATAAATATGATAATAGAATATTGTTCAACAGTCGAAGCCAGAGACAATTGACATTTTGTGTTGGAAATAAAGAATAATCAGGTAGATTATCTTCACCTAGAGTATTCTCCGTTGACTAAAGCTAGAGATGACTAAACATTTTGTGTTAGAAAATGTTGGAGGCGACTGATTATTGCATATTGAAAATGAAAAATATTCTAGTAGATATTTATGTTGGGATTTTATTAATTCCTATTATGGGTTTAAATATTAAATAACAATTATATTATAAGCTATCTAATTTAATAGGGCCAAATAAGTGATATATTAATTAGACTCTAAAGATATCTATTGGGTATGGACTTTAATGTGTAAAAACCCAATACTAATTAAATTAGGGTTGATGGGAATCTAATTTGAGTTAGTAAATAAAGGTCATTATAAGGGTTGTGGTCTCCAAGTCAATTCATAATACATAATATTTGCTCTCCTCCTTCTTCCCCGTTAAGAGAGAGAATCCATATAGCATATTAGGAAACTAAAGAGATTTAACTGTGGAGGACTCCATCCTTCCTTAATTTGTCTTCATGGATTCAACTACACTTCCGATTAATTCTTCTTGATGATTTAACATGAGATCTTAGATTTGGTGATAGTTTTCATTAATTAAAGTTTTCCCACAAGTAATATCAGAGCCGCTCATTTTGAATTATTGAGGTATATGTGTTATGTTTGATATGGGTGTATTCAAATTTAGCAATTTCCGACATTAATTGTTAAGGTTGAACATTTATGTGATTATTCTTATTTCCGGATTCAACTTTTGGGTGTGTGTGTATATATATATATACGGATTCAGATTGCTTGATTAAAAATTGCTTGAAATTTTTGCATTCATGTTTTCTGATTTTGGTTTTGGGAAAGAAAAGGATTTCTACCTGTTATTTGTGATATTATTTGAATCAATATTTTTTTATTGATTGAATTCAAGAAGAATAACAGACAAACAAACAAAAAAAAAAAAAAAAGGAAGGAAGGGTTTGCGGCAAGAAAAAGAAAGAAGGATAAAAAAAATTAGTGTTTTTTTTTTTTTTTGGGCTTGAGCCCATAATGTAAGGAAAACCAAATCAAGTTGGGCCTTAAGTCCACTTTTTTTTTGGACTGGTAATAAAGGATATTGGGCTGGATAAGGATCCGGATTGGGTTGACCCGACCTGGTCCAGCCCCGACTAGATCAACACAGACTCGTTGACTATTGACTATGAGGGTTGACCGTGAGTGTTGACGGTTGACATGAGTATTGACCGTTTACCGTCTGGTTTGACCCAAAAAAAAAAATTTTGTCTAATATTTTAAAATAAATGGATTGAAATTATATATTGTCAAAGTAACCTCTATAATGTAAATTTATTTATTTTGAAATATTAAGACGTGTATGTCTACTGTTTATGCGAATAATGACCAACCCAAAGGTTATTGTTTGGCCAAATAATACACATATATGTGGTAATAAATATGTGACGATTATTAGGTTTTTCCATATGAGCAATGAGTCGGTCCAAAAAAAAGGCTTATCACTTGACATGATTAATTGTCAATATTTGATTACTACATGGATAGTATCACTTACAGTTGAGACAGAAATGTCAATGTTGTGCTAGGTATCTTTATTAGGGCCCACCATTATGTGAATTGCTTGATCATGTCATGTAAGGATTTGTTAATTCAGTATTCTTGTTTTATGACGTGATTATTAATTGTGAGCTTATTATTTTATTTTGTTCTCGATTTAGTTACTTTTTCTAATTCAACAATATCTGCCAATATTAATTCCATTCCCGTGCTTAATGGCATGAGCTTCAAGAATTGGAAAAAGAACGTTATGATTGTTCTCGGTTGCATGGATCTTAACCTTGCGCTTCGGAAAGAACGGCCTGCACCTCTTAGTGATAAAAGTTCCACTGAAAACAAGGTGAACAACATGGAGATATGGGACCGTTCTAATCGCATGAGTCTTATGATCATGAAACGTTATTGGAAAAACGGATCCGATATCAGAGTTACAACGCATCGGAAGTTTTAAAATTTTTATGCCGATTCAGAAAAGAAGCTCATGATGTATATAATAATAAATTAAATACATGATCAAACATACCTTATTTCTCGGATTTCGGAATTGCTAGAGCGTCGACCAATGTGTTTTCTCTACTATTCTCAAGTTCCCATGTCTCAAAATGTGTGTGGGGACACGTGCTATGAATCCAAGCGACCGATAATTCTTCCGAAGTCTAGATCTCACTTTCTCAATCCCGATGTACCTCATTGAGAAATCGATCCAAAACGAAATATGGAATATCAAGACAATGTAAAAGAATTCCCTGTGCAAAATGAAGAAATTATACCTGAAATGCAAACTCAACAACCTCAAAAGGATATGCCATTGAGGAAGTCCACTAGAGAAAGGAGAAATGCGATTCTAGATGACTATGTTGTTTTTCTCCAAGAACATGAGATTGATATAGGAGTGGTGGAAGATGATCCAATCAACTTCCTTCAAGCCAAAGAAAGTTCTAATTCTCAAAAGTGGATACATGCCATGAATGATGAAATGAAATCCATGAAGGACAATAATGTTTGGGATCTCATCGAATTGCCTTAAGACGTGAAACTGATTGGTTGCAAATGGATATTCAAGACCAAAGAGATTCAAAAGGCAATGTTGAGAGATATAAGGCTCGTCTAGTTGCTAAGGTTTCACTCAGAAGGAAGGCATTGATTACAAAGAGACTTTCTCTTCGGTTTCAATGAAAGACTCTTTCAGGATTGTAATGACACTTATGGCTCATTTTGATTTGGAGTTACATCAAATGGATGTAAAGACTATGTTTCTCAAAATCAAGAAACAAAATGATTTGGAATAATGACTCTCTTAACCAGAGTCACAAATGATTTCTTATATATATAAAGCCAGAGCTTTGAGTTGTTACAAAAGTTTGTTACAGTGTAACTAATTTAGTTACACTAGTAACTAAGTCAGTTACATAATAACTTTTCTCTAATATACCCCCTACAAGCTAAACCAGGGAAGTACTAAGGGGAAGCTTGGAACACAAATAATGAAACTTGGAAACTGACAAAGCTTTAGTAAATACATCAGCTTGTTGTTCTTCAGAAGGAACAAAACGAACATCAATCTCTTTACTAAGTACTTTTTCTCTAATAAAATGAACATCTATTTCTATATGCTTTGTACGAGCATGAAAAACTGGATTGGAAGCAAGGGAAGCAGCACCAACATTATCACACCACAGTACCATTGGTTTTTCAAGCATAATCCCAAGCTCATGAAACAAGGAAGACAACCAAACTAATTCGGTAGCAGCAGAAGCTAGAGCTCGATACTCAGATTCAGTACTACTCCTAGCAACAACTCTTTGCTTGCGAGAACTCCAACAAATCAGATTGCCCCCTAGAAAAACACAATTGCCACCAGTGGATCGTCTATCATCAAGGTTGCTGGCCCAATCAGCATCTGCATAACCCTCAAGCAACAACCGAGTAGTAGGTTTAAAAACTAATCCCACTGTGGAAGTACCCTGTAAATATCTGAGAATCCTTTTACAAGCAGTCCAATGATTGACAGTTGGAGCATGTAAAAACTGACTCAGTTTNTCATGAAACAAGGAAGACAACCAAACTAATTCGGTAGCAGCAGAAGCTAGAGCTCGATACTCAGACTCAGTACTACTCCTAGCAACAACTCTTTGCTTGCGAGAACTCCAACAAATCAGATTGCCTCCTAGAAAAACACAATTGCCACTAGTGGATCGTCTATCATCAAGGTTGCTGGCCCAATCAGCATCTGCATAACCCTCAAGCAACAACCGAGTAACAGGTTTAAAAACTAATCCCACTGTGGAAGTACCCTGTAAATATCTGAGAATCCTTTTACAAGCAGTCCAATGATTGACAGTTGGAG
>JAFMPE010123564.1:946-11987 GCA_024759925.1 Ficus religiosa | reverse complement strand
CATAAAGATGAAAGTAAACCTTGATATTATCTTACAACTTATTAAGGCCACAAAACAAAGTTCTATTTTTACCAAATTAATTGACCTTCCTACAATTGGTCCTAATTTGACCACTTGTCCCGGTTAGAGGGCTAAGGTTTCCCATCTTGATCATCGCATTGGCGAAATCTGTTCAGAAGCTCACAGGGTTGTTGACGTAGGCTCTAACCTGAGAGTCTGTGGAGCCATTGCTGAAGAGCTGCTGGTCGGAGTGAAGCAGCCCTTTTAGGCTCACTAGATTCTTGAAATATGCATTGTCGAAAGCGGTTGGGGTTATCACGACGAGCGGTGAGAGGTTATTGTGCCCGCCGGTGCTTGCGCACTTCGCTTTAGTTGAAGTTGCAAAGGAGGGATCTATATTGGATTCATTGCATAGCCGGGTACAGAAGGATACTCACCTTGCTTTGCCGATTGTGTGAGAGCCTAAAAAATAGAAGTTTTTGGTCACTTAACATTTTGAATCAATAGACTTGTACTATAATA
This sequence comes from Ficus religiosa, assembly GCA_024759925.1. Taxonomy (NCBI): domain Eukaryota; kingdom Viridiplantae; phylum Streptophyta; class Magnoliopsida; order Rosales; family Moraceae; genus Ficus; species Ficus religiosa. The sequence continues at coordinate 11,465 of JAFMPE010123564.1, read as the reverse complement.
TGTTAACATTAAAAGTTATGATCCCTAATATTATTTAATTATTAAATTGATGATCCAAAATTGAACGCAAAATCTATTTAATTAGGATTAGTGAATTTATACAAACCTGAAAGAGCCATCAATTCTTTAGCAGTGAAACCTTTGTTTGAGAAAGCACTAATGAGGCCGGTAAGGTTTAAGGTCGGGGCAGGAATGTTGGAATTGGCAGCATTTTTACTTGCTGTGGTTGAATCTCGTCTCCCCATTCGCACCGTCCAGCTTGGTCCACCCAACTGGACAGTAAAATCCAAATTATCGGACCAAGATTCTAAGTCAATGAGGCTCAAATAATGCAAATAGGTACTGGTAGTTTTTAGCACCACCCACTAATTAAAAAAAAAAAAAAAGAAGAAAAAAAAAAAAACATGATGTAGGGTCACAGATCGGGGCCACATTCTATTACTGATGGCGTTTAACATTGGTGGCACCCCATGAATTTTTCATGAATTATGTATTCCATTAGAACCTAGGCGTAACAAACCTCAAGAGTGCTTATTAACAAGATTTTGTAAACTAATGCTTCAACATTATAATGCGTTTTAAATATGTGCCGTTTTATGTTGTGCTCAATATCAATTAATGACAGAGCTTATGAATGAAAGCACGTGAATTTATTAATTAATTAATTTTAAGTTTTAATTGGATTCCAACCCAATTCAATGATTGAATATATAAAATCCACTGTCCTTCATGATAATAAAAAAAATTTTCTTTAATTGCTTTTATAGTTTCATAAGTATAATATATATATATATATATTCTATTAGTAGTCTATTTTGTCATATCGTGAAAAAAAAAAAAAAAAAAAAGGCTTTTACATTACAATTTCCTATTTCACATTATCGTTAGCAATTACATTTTAACCATTGGATTAATTTCTTAACACACCGTTGTGTGAGTATCCCCCTTAAAAATTTAAAATGCATAACAGGAAACTACTTTAATCGTGGATTAGACCATAAAAATATAGTCTAAGACTAAAACAATAGTTCCTTCGTACAGATAGTGCAAAATAATTTTACCCACCTCAACGACGGAGTCCCTGGCAGCAACGGCCACGATGTCAGCGCAAGAAACAACTCCAGGGCAGGAGCTCTCCAGCTGCTTCTTGATGTTGTCGATCACTTCATATCCTCTCACAGAATTGGCATTAGGCCATACGGTTTTCTCTCCAGTGAAGTTTGCTGTGTCGTCCAGCAGTACGGAAGCATCACATCCCTGTCGTACGAGTATGTCACCAAATAATTAATGTATAATATATTGTTATCAAACCTGTCTATTCAACTTTTCCAAAAATTATGTGCTCACATGTAAACAATTTTTTGAGACAAATTATTATGGTCATGATACTGATGTCCACAACTACCAGCAGCTTCTTGGCATTTTCATAAAGGTCTTTGTCTACTTTTTTCACGGGTGCACACTGGAATATTCGTCTCTTTAAAAGTTAAAGTCTGCAATTCGTCTGTTGGAGATGGAATTTTTGAGTTGAAGTTGATTCACTTTTCAAAAACTAGATATAAATTTTATTGATTTTTCAGAAAAAGATAAAAATTGAGATGAAAAAATACAATTAAGTTGGAGTTAAACTTATATCTCAAACAAAACCAAAAAGTTGTAATCGAAAAAAATCATATATTTACAACTTTAAGAAGTACGTAGTAGACAAACAGAGAGTTTTCCACTACTGCCAAAAAGCTATCATTCCAAATTACAAAGATATTAATGTTTACATAATTCTATTTGACTCCAAAGTGAAAGAAGACTTGATCCGAATATCAATAGTATCCATCAATAAATTCGAATGAAATTCTTAACAGGTAAAAATGTGAACTGAGTTCCAATGTCGGAAAACTTAATAGACACACCAAATCTCGAGCATACAAAATGCTCTCTAATTAAAACCAATACAATTGATGAAAAATACCAATCAACAGAGACCAAGAGATCCGTTACACAAAGGACAGTGACAACACCCGCAAATAACTCTCTGTCATGTTCACTCTCTCTTTAACATGTAAAAGAAAATGCAATTAGTGTTAAGTTATATCTACAACCACCATGTTCTCTTTCTTTTAATATTATAGTGTTTTTTTTAATATTTCCATTAAAACATATTGTAGAAACCAAGTAAATATTCAACAATAGTATAATTCATAGTAAGCTTGGATGTTATGTTTTATATATATGCTATTTTATGTACAGGTGAAATATTCCAAAGTAACAAAAGCAAGTAAATTTACTTGTGGAAATATATAGAGTGACAATTCTAGGGACTAAAAGATAGTTACCACTCCCCTAGTTTTCGTATCGTACTCTCTCTTGATTAATAAATACGATTTTTCATTCTCTTCTAACCACTTGCCTTTCGAACAAATAGTTGAAAATTAACCAATCATGATACAAAATATGAACTGTATGAAAAAAAAACGTTATTCATATTTTGACTACGTGATATATCTTAAGATAGTCTTTCTTAAAGAAGAGTACTAAAACAAACAAACAAAAAAAAAATATTCAAACAAAAAAAAAAAGTGCTCGTAATTAAGAAAAAAGTGGCAACAAAAAATTAAAATAAGCAAAGTTAATTATAGGAAATGACTTGCATTAACAAAACAATCATGAAAATGAAGGCGAAGTAAGGACGCTCCCATTCTTTTCTCACTAGAGACGGCAGACCTCACTGCCAACTTGATGATGGAAAGGGCATTAGGACATGAAGAAGAATAGATATTTGCGCATAGATGCGCTGAGGTTAGGGCGATAATAAGCGAAAACAAGAACAATAAGATTCCTAAGTTTCTAGAAAACCAAGAGAAGAAAGCCATTTCTAAGGGGTGTAGAGAGAAGAAAAGAGACCAAGCAGGTTTGAGCTTGTAATACCTGGTTTTTACGATGTTACGATTTTCCTTTTTAAGGAATTTACTGTATACCATGAAGGTATTTATGAAAAAGCCCGATTAAGGGTTTTTATTAAGTTTTGTGAGTTCTTATGATTTTTTAAGACTAAAAAATGATTGCTTAGACAAGCAAGTGACCTTTTGAGTAAAAAGGGAAGAAAAATCTTATGATTTCATGTTGGTCAAAGTTTGACCAGAAAAGTCAAAGTTGACTGAAAAGTCAAAGGTTGACCCGAAATGTCAAAATTATGACGATACTGATATGTGATAAGCACTATGGGAAATATACTTCGAAAAACCGTCATTACGGTCAAGATAGCAAGAATAAGATTTAAAACCACCAAAGAAAAATCAAGCACACCAATTAGGATATCAAGGGCCAAATGGCTTTAAGTTATAAGAAAAATTTTTATACAGTCCATTTTTACCCAGATAAATTTTGGACTGCAGTTCAGTGTAAAAATACTGTTATTAGTTGATAGCAGTATTAGAAATATCTGTGGTAGCATGAAAGTGGACTGTATATCAAGGAAAAAGCCAAACAAGGCCTTAGGGAGATGACATCACCTCACCATGGATTTATGACATCATTTCTTGATTTAAAGAAAAAAGCAAAACTTGGCCTCCAAGACAACCAAGGATGGCCAGCCACATGTAGGGGCTTTTGTGCAAAATTTTGTTTCTCCAAGGGCTAATGGGTAATTTTCAAAAGTTTCAAGTCACCTATAAATAGGTGGAGGGGGTTGACTCATTTGGCTCACAAAATTGAGAAACCTAGTCAAACTATGCCCAAATTTTTCCTCTAAAAACCGAACTCAAGAAAGAAAGGAAGAAGAGAGAAATAAAAAATAAAAAAAACCAAGAGGAAAAGTGTTTAGGGGTGGTCGGTTTTGGTTAGAACAACAAGCAAGAGGTTGGAAAATTTTTTGGTACCCCATTAGTCTAGGGAGGCCGGTTGTGGTGGAAGGAAAAAGAAGAAGAGAAAGTGAAGAAGGAAAGGAGCTAAGGTAATCGGATTTGGTGGAAAACCAAGCAAGGGTGGCTAAAAAATTTTGGAACCCATCTAGCCAAGGAAAGGCCGGTTGGGGTGGAGAAGAAAAGTGAAAGGAAAATTTTTGGATCCAAGCTTGAGACCCAACTTCTTGAATTGATTAAGGTAAGCCTCTTTGAACCCTAGGCTTTTCAATTCAAGTTCCAATTTAAAGATTTAAGTGTATTTCAAGTAATTGGATATAAGAGTATAAGCTCATCTAAATTGTCATGCCCTAATTTAGAAATGTTAGGTGGTGCTTAATGTAGGTGCTTAAGGTGGTTTTTAAATTTCAATTATGCATGCCTATGTGATTGATTTCATGGAATTAGGGTTTTGCATGTTTGATGTATGCTAGGGTTATATGTCCCCAAATATGATCAAGAATATTGTAGAATGTGTATGATAGGTCATGGATGTATGGAATGGTTGTGTGAACTCAAAATCCCATGCAAACCCTAGTTGGTGCAAATCACCAATGGTTTGCATGAGCAAGATAGACTATGTGAATGATGGGATGGTACATTAGAAAAGTGCTGCATGTCTGATTTTAGGCTCCCGCATGACTGGTTGAGTTGGATTTCACGAATTAGGACGTAAAACGAATTTAAGCAAGAAAACTGCCAGTTCGGGTAAAAACTAGCCAGTTTTCTGGAAATCAGGATTTGATGCCTTTAAAGGCCGAATTGGGAAAAACTTAAAACATAAAAGTTGTAGAGAAGACTTTTTCCTAGTAGGCAACGTGAACCGTTTTTGAAAATAAGGCTCCAATGACCTTGATTTTTACAAAAATCTGAGCCTGACCGTGCCCAGACTTCATGCACGGCCAGACAGGTTCAACAGGGAATTTGAGTATGATAGATTCCGAACTGGGTTTTGTGTAAAACATGAAAGTTGTAGGGATTTTCAAGATCTAAAACTTTCATGAAATACAACTTTTTCAGATTCAGCCCAGATTTTTAAATAAAATTGGATTTCAAAAACGGTGCAGGAAACAGGAAATTCCTGCACAGGATTTTCTAAAACAGGGCAGGAAAAGGACATTCCTGCAGATACACTGATAAATTTACTGTGGGAAGCTGTTCCAATGACAGTTTCCAACACTTAGAAATTTTTACCAATCCTACTCTAAGAGCCACAATTTTTCTTAATTTGAACAAAGGATTTTTGTTAAAAGGATTTAAATTGCTAAGTTTTCCAAATAGAGGGAAATGGATTTTTAAACCCAAGTTGTCTTAAGTTTGGTAATAAGACAATGATGGACGGTAACCGGGAAGGATACCCGAGTTACTGGGCTTGGCACAAAGCCCAGGTTGACCCAATAGGATGTTGACTTTAGTTGACTAAGTTTGACTACCTCAAGGGTTACCCAATATAACCCAACAAGGTACTAAGATGAGTTAGTAGACCTAACACCCATGGATACTCATAGTAACCCAAGGGATTATGGGTTGAAGATGATAAGGTTTAGACCCAAGGTTAGGATGGTAACCTAACCTTATTTATGCATGTTTGGGCTTAGTACCCCAGGGTTACCCTATGTAACCTAATAAGTTATAATTCAAGTAAGGTTAGCCTTAAACTTTAGGATTACTTATTGTAACCAAGTAAGTTATCATGTGTATAAATGGGGGACATATAACTAAGATTATGTATGAATGTTGGTTAGGTCACCAACATTTTATGGTTACGAATCCTTATTTTGTGTCCGTGAAATAACAGGAGATAGCCTGTTGTTGCACCCGAGCTTGGAGTAGCACGATATAGGACATAGCAGACGAGGTAAGTACAACTCCGCCTACAGCATAGGCTTTTTGTTGTGTACTTGCCTGACATGATATGTTATGCGATGTATGTATGCCATGATATGTTATGCAATGTATGTGTAGTTATATGATGTTCTAAAGTTTGTGAAAAGTTATGATATGTTTTATGAATTATGTACAAGTGACATCATGAAACATGTCCACAATTAAGAATAAGACCAAAGTATGGCATGATGAAAGTTAAGCATGATGGCAAGCAAGCTTGTCTGTGTCGTACCGACCTGCGTTAGGTCGGGTTAGACTATGGTTTGAGTTAGAAATGGACTGGCCGCCCCAACCACTTCATAATTGCGCGTCCGGTACGGACAATTATGTTAAGGGGCCCATAACTATGTTAAGTTATGAAAGAAAGTTAAGAATGAATAAGAAAGCATAATAAGAGCATAATCGGTTCATGCATATGTTATGTTATGCTATGATATGTTAAGTTATGATTATGTTATGTATGTTACGCTATGTTATGTTATGATATGTTACGTATATTATGTTTGTGTTGTGTCGCAGTAAATAGTAGTTGTACTTACTGAGCAAAAGCTCATTGTCTTATGTCTATGCTATAGGTAAACAACCTACGGGCAATCTCTGATACAAGATGGAGGAGCGTGGTAGGGCGAGCTGTGAAATGTGGGAATGATAGTCGCTACGTGTTTTGTCAATTTATGTATATGATTGTATGCTCGAACATCTCGATTTAGTATTCACTATACGCTCGTCCGCTCGTATAAAAAAAATTTTCCGCTATTTCTGCTAAATAAGTAAGTACGCCACGTTAAGTATGTATGTAAGTATGGTAACGGCCTATGCTGGGCGAATCGTTACAGAGCTTATGAGCTCTTGGTATAAAATCTATTAGCTTTCATGCGTATTAATAGGAGACTTGATCTAGTTGAGTAGCTGTTTGGCATATACATTATATATATTTTTGTCCCAGGGTCGATTTCGGTAGGTCAAGTCAACCTTTCATTGAGCAAAAAACTTTGTCGTTTTTTTATTTGAACTGGAAAATTTAGATTTAAATTAAGAATCTAAATTAAATGTGTATGGGAACAAAAATATATATATATATATATATGAATGCGATATGAATTTTTAAAATGTGAAGATTTGAATTTGTTTTGAAAAATTTTGATCCAAAACCGTGATCTAAACACATCCAAGATGTATATGAAGGTATAAATTATATACACACATGATATTACACATGTTTTTCAAATTTAGGATGGGGGCCATGAACTCTTGAGCGTGAGGATGGCAGACAAAATTGTGATTTGAAAGAAAAAAACAAAGAGTAAAAAGCGACGTCGACGGTGGTTTCTTGTTTTAGTAATTTACGCTTATGACTAGCTGTTAGCTGTCATCAATCCAAGTTGGGAGTTTAGGAGTCAACTTAGGGGCCGCTTCTATATAATTTCTTTTACATTGGGATTAATCTCATGCCTGTATCTCTTAAATTTTTTTTAAGATAACTATATTTTACTCTCTAAGTTTTAAATCACTTTAGTGCCTGAATTATGAATTAATTTTGCTTAACCCACTCTGATAGAACTTTTATTAACATAATTCTAAGAAAAGGGATTAAATGAGACTAATTCAAAATTCAGAAAGGAAAGTAACAATTTTTAAAGTTCATGCGATAAAACGAAATTCCTTTATATTAAGGGATGGCACTAAAAATAATCCTACATATTCTTTTAAAAAATCAAATTCAATAAGAAATTACAGGTTTAAGTTATTTCATTATCATTCTCCTCTATAACTAAGGGATTTGGGTAAACTTTTGAAATTAGTAATTTGTGAAATCCTTTTGTTGAATTTATCCAATATAAGGTATTAAACAGTAGAACTACATATAATTAGAGAATTAGATGACTGTCGTACGTATATTTAAAATAAAAGAAATCGGCTTATTATAGTTAATTAGTTCTGGATCAATGATCATAATATTAACCCCATTAACCGTTATATTTTACATCAGCACCTCCTGAAAAGTTTTGAAAAATCACAACGACACCCGTTTCAATAACGACAGCACTGTTTCAATTAGTGAAAACGTCATGCTGGAGCTCGAGTGTGTGACGTTCTGCTTGATAACGACAGGACCCGGTTCGATATATCTTCTAGCTTAGTTGAATATTTATCAGTGTTTAATGATTCTTATTTCTTAGAAGGGGAAAAAAATTCTGAGTTGTGATTAATAAGAAGTACAAAGTAGAAATTTTAAGAATGACTATATTTCATTGACATGAGTAGTACAATATATATACAAGTGCATCTCCTAATATAAATGGAAATTACATAATTAGGAAACAATAATTAGAGAAAGTATTTACAATTAAAAACATTCCCATAATCATAAGGTTGAGTTTGTGTGACTTTCCTTATTATGCCCCCTCAAGATGGAGTTCAAGGAATGAACGCCAATCTTGATCCGTAAATCATTCAGACGAAGGTGCGTAAGCGGTTTAGTGAGAGCATCAGCCAGCTGATCATTGGACGACACATGGGAGACACGAAAACTACCATTTTGAACTTTGTCTCGGACGAAATGAAAATCAATGGCAATATGCTTCATTCGGGAATGGAAGACTGGATTTGCACAAAGATACGTGGTGCCGACATTATCACAGTAGATTGTTGGTGTGGAGGTTGGGGATATAGCAAGTTCTTGTAGAAGAGACTGAATCCAAGCGATTTCGGAGGAGGTGGATGCAACGGCGCGATATTCAGCCTCGGTGGAGGAGCGGGCAACAGACTTTTGTTTCTTAGAACTCCAAGAAATAGCATTGGAGCCTAAGAAAACGACATATGCACTTGTGGATGTGCGATCGTCAATATTTCCTGCCCAGTCGGCATCAGAGAAGGCATGAAGAGATAAAGGTGAGCTTTTGCGAAAGTAAAGACCATGATTTAGAGTACCATGTAAGTAACGCAACAACCGTTTGACGGCCGACCAATGTCCGGTAGTGGGATGATGCATGAATTGAGAGAGCTTATTGACGGCAAAGGCCACATCCGGACGTGTGAGAGACAAATACTGCAAACCACCAACGATAGATCTATATGTAGTAGCATTAGTGAGAGAGGTGCCATCATGAAGAGACGGAACTTGATTGGGAGACATCGGAGACGTCACATCTTTTGCATGGCTCATATTGGCTTTGACAAGGAGATCATGAATGTATTGACGTTGGGAGAGGAAAACACCATTAGTCGTGGGAATAACCTCAACACCAAGAAAATAAGAGAGCGGGCCAAGATCTTTGAGGGAGAACCGATCAGCTAATTTGGTGATGAAATTTTGAATTGCAGCCTTGTCATTTCTTGTGATAATGAGATCATCTACATATACTAAAACATAGATGGTGAGATGCATATGTTTAAGTATAAATAGAGAAGTATCAGCCTTGGAGTTAACAAACCCAGTGGATAAAAGAAATCGGCGAAGTTCATGATACCACGCCCTTGGTGCTTGTTTAAGTCCATATAGTGCTTTCTTAAGGCGACAAACATGATGTGGTCGTTGGGGATCAATGAAGCCCGGTGGTTGAGACATGAAAACTTCTTCGTGAAGAGTGCCATGAAGAAAAGCATTATTTACGTCAAGTTGACGGAGAGACTAACCATGAGTAATAGCAAGACTAATTATGAGCCGAACTGTGGTGGGTTTAATCACAGGACTGAAAGTTTCATGATAATCTACCCCAGGTCGTTGATGGAAACCTTTTACAATGAGCCTTTCTTTATTTCGTTCAACAGAACCATCTGAATTGCGCTTGATACGAAAGACCCATTTGCACCCAATAAGATTCTGAGTTGGTTCGGAAGCAACGAGATCCCATGTTTCATTGCGCAATAAAGGATTGAATTCTTCGGACATTGCATGGCGCCATTCTGGTTGTTTTAAGGCTTGAGAAACACATGTGGGTTCGGTTGGTGTGGCAAGATTGGTGATTGTGTGAAGAGAGTATTTTGGGTTTGGTTTATAAATGTTGTGTTTGGAGCGAGTTTCCATTGGATGTTTATTGGTACAGGTTGGTGGGTTTGTGGAAGGGACAGTGGTGGGAGATGATGTGGTCGTGGGTGAAAGATTAGGAATGGGATATTCATGGGAAGTAGATAGATGAGTGGGTTGGAGGTGATTAGGCGAGGTAGAAAGGGTCGGTGGTATTTCGGGAAAATTTGGAGAAGAGACAGGGGAAGAAGTAATTGGAGAAGAAGAATTTGTAAAGGAACCAATCATAGGAAACTTACCTGGTAAGGGGTCAACCGAGGTCGACGGAATATGGTGGCTGTCCACGGCATTTTTGGCAATTTCTCCATTGGTTGCATGAATTGTTGGTTGAAAGTTTGACTTTGTTTTAGTGGGAATATTAGATGAAGAGGGGATTGAATCATGCGGCTGCACTAGTGGAAGAGATTGACCGCGTGGTTGTGGGGAGGAAGAGATATGATTTGGTTCACGTGATTCATGGAATTGAGAATGTAGTAAGTGACTCGATATGGTACTTGGATGGTCAACGGATGCATGAGTGGAGGAAAAAGTGGAAAGTTTTGTAGGGACAAAAGAATGGGAAGATGATGAGATCCAAGAGTCAATTGAATTAGAAAGAGAATCGGAAGATGCGGTATGAGAGGAAGATTTGAAATGAAAAATATCTTCAACAAAGGTAACATGCCTAGAAATGTAGATCCGTTTTGAGCTTGAATCATAACATTTATAGGCA
>JAFMPE010123552.1:4761-15804 GCA_024759925.1 Ficus religiosa | reverse complement strand
TTCTTCTTATAGTCGATATGTCTTATAAGATTATGTGTGTTTTTATTTGTGTAAATAAAAAGAAAAATCCCACAAAATTGTTAGAGCATCAAATACGTTAGATAGAGTAAAAAAATAAAAAATAAAAATCCCGGAAACGTCAAGTACGTGTGTCCAAGCCTAGAAATTTCCTAGTGCCGTTACCCATACTTTTTTTTTTTTAAATTTTGGGGGAGTGTAAGGCTTCCATAATTTCAATTAGAAATATTCAAAATTCTGTTTGTAATTAAAACAGAATTTAAAGATTGAATTTGATGTACATGACATGTGGCCAAATGATTCGGTTCTACGCATTCAAGAAAAGAGGAAGTAATTGTCAATGAAATGAACCTCTCTCTGTACATTCATTTATTAGTTGCCCACAATTTCATGTGACTTTAGGCCACTCCTAGGTCCCCCCCAACTCCTTTGCTGTTTGTTGAGCAAGTTCCCAACTTCCACATATCAAAAAACAGTATCTTGTTCTAGCAGCTATATATTTCTAAGGAGATGTATCTATTATTAATAGTTTTTGTTTATTACAATTATATCGTATAATAATTATATCAAAATAGGATTTAAAAAAACTATCAGAACTTAATTCAAATCTAATGGTTTAAATATAACCCTGTTAATAGCTTTCACACATCGATGATGTCTAAATCTAACCACAGCATCACATGTGGAAAAGCACTTTATCTAGCCTTTGTTACCTTGCTAAGACGACTTTCAAAATAAAAGATGAATTCATCGGAGTAAGGAGCACACTTATGGGGTGTCTGTTAATCACTCTCTAATGTTTAAGTTAGTGATTGGTTCTAATTGGCAAGCAAGGAAGCAAATAACGGTAAGGAGTTGTCTATGTGATAAGGTTCTACCCGATTTTATAACTATTCGGCTCATCAGGTAAGCCAAAACTTGTTAAAATATCGACGATATAGTGTTCATAATACTCTCTAATTGTAGTCGGGATATGGAACTCGGCAAAATGACACCAATCATAGGCCCAACATACCCAATTTTTTTTCGGTCATCATAATTTGCTATATTTTTTGTTAAATTGTACACACCTTATCTTTTTAATCTTCTTGGTTATAAAATATTTGATCCAATATAAATAGGTGTTCTTTATTACGTAAATGCTCCAACTCTGTTTGCTTTGATATTCCATGCAATGAGCATTCACTTGGCAGAAAGATAAGAAGGTCAATCTTTTCTTTGCAAAAATTTTAATTCAATCTCCTCTCCTAAGAAAGAATGAAAACCCCAAAAAGTAATTGCAATAGAGCCTAAAATTGCACATTTGAGTTGAAGTTCACGTTTGTGATCTCAATTTTTTAAATACTAATTCACGTATATGTAAGTTGTTATCTACTTATTAAGAGATATTGTTAGATCTTGACAGATAGATTATTAAAATTTAATTACACAAATACGTAATTGATGTGAGCAGAAAAATTAATTATCGTAGTAAACACAATATGGAATAATCACAAAAATAAGTATTTTTTTTTTTTTTTGAGATAACACCATATTTAACTTGACAAAAAACCGAATTAGAAAAAAAAAAAACAAAACAACATGTTAAAAAAAAAAAAAGAAAAAGATAAGTACGTAAATTAATAGGAATAAGAACCACCATTTTTATAAGCAAAAAATGATGAAAACTACAAGTCAGAGCATCAGAACATTAAAGAAAGCGAGACCCCTTAACATCAGCATAAGAAAATGACAAATAAGGCAAGCAAAAGGCAAATACATGTCTCCAATAGCAGCAAAGACCAAAACACGCACCGCCATATGACTCAATTCCTCTCGCAGACCAAAACCTCCAAGCGGAAGGCTGAGACGATGACCAACGTGCTCGAAAATGTCTCACCACCGATGGCAATGCAACCCTTTTCACAATTTCGATCCAATATTTTGTCAGATTTGCATATAAAATTACATGGCTAGAGACCCAATAGTGTGCTAAACCTCCGACCAGAACTGCTTTCTTTTATCTCTCTCACTCACTCTTTTTTTTTTCATAAGGTTGGTGTTTTTTGATATGTTGATTTTTAATACTAGTAATAAAATATTGACAATTCACCAATTGTATTAAATTAAACAAAAAATAATGCAAAAGTCAGAACTCTTAACATTTTTTTTGGGTTAAATTTTTTGTTTGTTTTTTTATTGGAAAAAAATGATCTGGTGATGACCCCATCATTTTCATGTTTTTCAACCCTACAAGCAGGAACACTTCCCTAAGTATAGCAAAGTTAGGTCCTTTATATCAGTTTCTCTCATTCATTCATTCAGAGCCTACCCTACTCTCATCAACCCAATCATCAACAGTCGAAAACTGGAATGAGGGCCTAAATAGGAGACAATTAGATTCAAATATGGATGGACGAATTGGGAGATACCTAGCAAAGATAAATTGATCCTTTGTCATCTCATCCACCCACGTGGGTGTTGTTAAATTGTTTGTTAAATCTTAACAATATTGTTTAAAGAAAAAAGTTTAATGATTGTTGATCACCATGGTCCAATACTTTTCTTTTTGTAGTCTGCTTGGTAAAGGATTAACTCCCACGAGAATGGACAAAAGGAGAACAGATAATGACAAGAGCGCTTGAGAAACAGGGGGACACAAAAACAGCAGTCATTTTCCAAATTCCCACAAAAGTCAAGTTTGTAGGACTATGATTTTAGTTAACTGATAAGTAAATATTTCATCTGAGAATTATTATATATTTTAGTCTCGTTAGTATATAATTTACTAGTTGCTTAGCTTGACATTATAATTTGTATTTATTGCTGACTTACTGGGTTATATTACATACTTAAAAATAATTAGCCATTCCACACTTAAAAATAATAATATTTTTTCTTAAAAAGAACAGAAAAGAAGAAAAAATCTTTTGTCCAATGTTCGGGAAGGGACGTGAGAACAAGATGGTCTTGTTTCTACCTTCAACCGCAGTAGTCTTTTATTTATTTATTTTTATCAATTCATCCATACCAACTTAACACTAAATATTCCTTCAAAAAAAAAAAATAAATAAAATAAAACCACACACACACACACACACACACACACACAATGAAAACGTCCATTTTCTCTAAATAATATATATTTTTTAGAAGGAGTGATTATCCTGTTGGGACTAATTCAGTCATTTAGAATTAATAAAAATAGGTTCCATAAAAGTTTTAAAAAAAAAAAAAACCTTTTACATTTTGGAAAACTTAAATATCTAATTTAGACTCCTTCAAAATTTACTTTATAGTTATTACCCTTTATAATCTAATAAAGTTTGTTGACTTTCATTCCACATAAAGAGGATTAAAATAAAAAAAAATTTCTTTTCTTTTTTTCCTTTTAAATTACTGATAAATAGATTCGAACTCTTAACCTTGTAAATAAATAAAATGTGTGTTGATGCCGAAAAAGCCTCCGTCAGCAATACCCAATGTGATTGACTGGTCCGATCAGGTCTGTCCGGTCACTCTGTCGTCAATCACCTGAAAAAGGGAAGCACCTTGATGTGATTGGGACACCGATGTGGTGTCTGTCGTGGGCACTCCGATGCCTAAGTCAGCAAGGGTATTGATGAGTAAGGGGAGATGCAGAGTTTTGGCAAGAAAAAATGTCCATACCTAAATTTGTGGGTTCATCCTCTATTTATAGGCGCCTCTTGCGGTTCGGGGCGCTCAGATGACCCAACTGGGTCGGCTATCTAGAGCTCCCGGTGAGTGAGTAGGCCCTAGGCGTACAGGTGCTATAAGTCCAATGGACTGATGCCACATGTCCCTAGTTTGGTACAGGGGACATTAGGGTGGGCTGTCGCCGGCGCCTGCAGGAATAGCTCCAGTCGGGGCAGGTGGCGGCGGTTGGTGATGTGACGTTGTGCAGTAGTAGGTGGGGGAAGTCTACTGTTGACGCGTACAGTGACAGGATGTGTGTCAGATGTTAGGTAGTGGGTAGAGTATTGTGATAGGGGACTTCTACCGATTATGGATACTCTTCCCTGTGGCAGGGTATTCCGAGAATCCAAGTCGTCTCCGAGTACGATCTAACCCAGGTGTGCGGCACATCCCGATGAGGTGATAAAATCTGGTTGGGTAACCATGTCAGCTGAGAAAGGGCCTTTGGTTGGATGGAGACGGGTCACCGGCGTTCGGTCAGGGTGAACGGATACTTCTACCTCCACGTGACCGGGTTAACATCATAATAGAATTTTGTGATCGGAGCAGATTACGACGTCAACAATGTGAAATTACTTTATACATTATATTTGTAACAACAAATAAAAATAATTATAGATTGGTAAAAAAAAAATTAAAGAATATTTAAGGTAACTCCTCTCAGTTACCATTCTGTACTTGTGTTCCCACTCCCAGTACCCAAATCAGCTTGATAGAAAAAAAAAAAAAAAAAAAAATCATCAACTGAATTAAGTACACTAATCAACTACACCAATCCAAATGAACGCCACGTGGAGTCCTCCACATGCACAGACTGGAACCACTGCCCGGGCCCACCTCACACGCTTTAGTACTCGTGTCTGCCTCCAAACCCATTCCAAATCTCCACCCAGCACTCTGTACAGTTCAGTTCCTTCAGTATTACCAAAATTTAATCTAACTTAATCCGAAATTAATTGCAATAATTAATTGAATATTAGTTAAATTCAGGCACACACAAAAAAAATCATATTTAAAAAAAAAAAAAAAAGTAAACGCGTCGTCGTTTCCTTTTTATCCTTTTCTGTTCGGATCCCTTTCACCCTCCCCACCTCCACGCCATCACTCTCAAAGCTTTCGTCTTCCGGTGAGACCCCCCACCCCCGCCCACACCCCCCCCCAAAAAAAAAAAAATATAAAAATGAACCAAAAAAAGAAAAACTATTTTCTCTCTCTCTACTTCCCATAAATTCCGAATTCAAATTCCTTTCAAAAACCCAGAGAAAAAGAAAAGAAAAGAAAAGAAAAAAATAGTCAATAGAAGTGTCAAAATCCGGTGACTGGGATATTGGAAATCCACTATCGGGATTCGGAATAATGTTCTGACCCGGGGTCGGGCGAGTAAAACCCACAAACTCTCCCTGTTTGGCGAGGTTTTAGTCCAATGGGTCTCTGCGTTTCCAAACCGTCCCAGAACTCTGTCCTCTCCGCTCCCGAATCGTCCGATCCCCAGCCCTCCAACGGGGGCGTCCCTGTCCCGGCTCGGGATATCCCCGTCCCGGATAATGCCGCCTCCGCGAATGGGGACGACCTCCGACCGGGAGAGGCGCAGAACGGGAAGAAATCCCCCTTCTTCTCGTTCTACAGCCCGAGTCCGGCTCACTACCTGTTCGGGAAGAAGTCTCCGGCGAGATCTCCGGCCAATGCGAGCTCGATCTCTACTCCGAAGCGACTTTTCAGGCGCCCGTTCCCGCCGCCGTCGCCGGCGAAGCATCTGAAGGCGGTCCTGGCGAGGCGCCATGGTTCGGTGAAGCCGAACGAGGCGGCGATACCGGAGGGTGGCGAGGCCGGGGCTGTGGCGGGGCTGGATAAGAGCTTCGGGTTCTCTAAGCATTTCGCGAACAAGTATGAGATGGGAGAGGAGGTCGGGAGGGGACATTTCGGCTACACTTGCGCTGCGAAGTTCAAGAAAGGCGAGCTCAAGGGGCAGCAGGTGGCGGTTAAAGTGATTCCTAAAGCCAAGGTTCGAAATTCTCAGCTCAATTCAAGTTTGAGTTTAACGACGAGCAATTTTTATGAAAATTTGAAGTTTCTGGTTTATCTTTTCATGTTTTTTTGAACTGGATCTGAAGCTTGAACCGTGACTGTTTATCCGTACTAATTGATAATTTTGCTTCGGAAACAAGAAATTTTAGAGCTGGATAGTCTTCGTCAACCACTAATTTTGTTCAAAAGTCTCCGACTTTGAAGATAATTTTGGTGAAATCTTATTTTGATTTGTGCATTATTGTGGTAGTGGTTTGAATTAAATTTGGGTAAAATGCTCCTTTTATTATGTACTAGGCACATTGGATAGATTTCGAGAAGATGTAGGGTTAAAAGTGTCGTAATTCTTCGAATTGCGATGTGCTGGTGGTAGCTTATTTGATTATTTGTGGATTTTTGTTAACAGATGACCACTGCCATTGCCATTGAGGACGTAAGAAGGGAAGTAAAGATATTGAGAGCTTTGACGGGTCATAGTAATCTAGTACAATTTTATGATGCATATGAAGACCATGACAATGTTTACATAGTAATGGAGTAAGCTCGAATTGCGACATCTTATTTTGATTCCTCGCTTCTGTTGATAATCTGCAATAACCATGTTGGAAATGTTTGATTTTCATGTCTTTCAGGTTATGTGAAGGAGGGGAGCTCTTAGATAGGATACTCTCAAGGTACTTTTTCTTTTTTCTTCAAGGAAGGGGGAAAAAAAAAGGAGTTGCTTCCTTTTAGTAAAGGGATGTTGAACCTGTTAAGTTTTCAATTTTTTGGTTGTTGAGTAGAAGCGAACAAAACTGTTTGAAAACGAGATCCTGTAACATACATTCATTCTCTTTACTTTATGCAGGGGTGGAAAATATACAGAGGATGAAGCAAGGAAAGTTTTGACACAGATATTAAACGTTGTCGCATTTTGTCACCTTCAGGGTGTGGTTCATCGGGATCTTAAACCTGAGGTGTCTGATATATATCACTTTGTAATTTCTTCGTTTCCATTTCCCAAGATCGATTGAAAGTATACTAAACCATGCATTCGGCAAGGCGGCATTTTTTCTACTGCACTTGCAACTTTAGTATGCTTTCATAGTTTCATTTACATATGCTCATCTAAGTGTAGTTAATTGCTGCTTCAGAATTTTCTATTTACGTCAAAGGATGAAAATTCAGAATTGAAGGCCATAGACTTTGGCTTGTCAGATTTTGTCAAACCAGGTTTGTGAACACTTCATTAATATGTTAATGTACTTCCGTTCTAGTTTAATGGCACTGGGGTGATCAGGGGTTTAACATGGTTCAATTGCTTAACAGATGAAAAGCTTAACGACATTGTTGGCAGTGCTTATTATGTAGCTCCTGAAGTTTTACATAGGGCCTACAGCACCGAGGCTGATGTTTGGAGTATAGGCGTCATTGCATATATTCTCTTGTGTGGCAGCAGGCCATTCTGGGCCCGAACAGAATCTGGAATATTTCGTACTGTTCTAAAAGCTGATCCTAGTTTTGACGAACAACCTTGGTCCTCACTATCTACCGAGGCGAAAGACTTTGTCAAGCGCCTGTTGATCAAGGACCCACGAAAAAGAATGAGTGCTGCTCAAGCCCTATGTGAGTTCCTAGTCTGTTGTATGAAGGTGGTTGATTTAAGCCATATTCCTTTAGTTAGCAGTACTCACAATTTTCTATGCAGGTCACCCTTGGCTGAGAAATAACAATGATATTAAAGTTCCTTTGGATATATTAATATTCAAACTCATGAAGGCTTACATGCGTTCTTCATCTCTCCGGAAAGCTGCTTTAAGGGTATGTATATATAATGCATCTACAAATACAAAGCTTTACCATGAGTTTGTCACTTTTTTCTATCTTTTTTTTTTCTCTCTCTCTCTTTTTTTTTTTAATACAATTTGATGTTTTCTAATAAAATTGTGGCAGGCTCTTTCTAAAACATTGACTGCGGATGAGCTTTATTATATGAAGCTGCAGTTTGCACTATTGGAACCAAGCAAAAATGGCACAATAAGCCTAGAAAATATTAAAGTGGTTGGTTTCCTCCAGAGATTCATTTTATTTCTAGCAGGATTTTTGGTTAGCCAAGCTTCTAAACTTCTTGAACTTCTCAGGCCTTGACGAAATATGCAACTGATGCAGTGAAGGAGTCCCACGTCCTTGATGTTCTAGCATCGGTAGGCACTTTGACTATATGTAATTTAGTGTGGCAATTTGTTATATTTTATGTGATCTCATCTTGTCCGTAAATTATTTGCTATTGTCTATGGCAGTTCAATGCGCTGCAGTACAGAAGGATGGATTTTGATGAGTTCTGCGCGGCCACTCTAAGCATCTATCAGCTTGAGGCTCGTGATCGATGGGAGCAACATGCTCGGTTTGCGTACGAACTATTTGAAAAAGAAGGAAACAGGGCTATCGTCATTGAGGAGCTAGCTTCGGTATGTGTGCACTATAAAAGCCTATGGTTCGAATCCTTTTTTATTGCTTCTATTGTCCTTCATTACAGAAAGTGAAACGTTTGGCTTTCAATGCCAAATGGTATTTGATGGAACATTGAAGAAGAAACTATAAACATATTAGAGGATAACTTTGAGAAAGGAATTGAATATGTAAATACTATTGCAGGAACTCGGAGTCGGCCCATCTGTCCCGGTTCATGCTGTTCTTCACGACTGGGTCAGGCACACCGATGGAAAGCTGAGCTTCCTAGGTTTTGTAAAGTTGTTACACGGGGTATCTCTCCGGACTCTTGCAAAAGCTCATTGACAGTTTCCATGGGAAATTCCGGGAAGGGAGTAGTTGTGCTCGTACCATGTCGTTTCGATCCGATGTTCAAAACACGGACAAGAAGAGTTTGTTATAGCACTTTCTGGATATCTCCAGATTTTAACTGCCAGTTACGGCCAAAAGAATCCTACAAGGGCTACTTTTTTAATGTGTACTGACCAGTACGATTTGGCTGGAGCTGTAACGTTGAGCTCCATGCTTAAGGAGGCATATTTGTGTTATCCTCTGTAAAGCTGTAGTTTTAGTGTGTTTTAGTGGCAGGCGAGAGGGTCCCCCCCTTTTTTTTTTTTTTTTTAAATTTTTATTTTATGGGCTATTGAAAAAAGAATTATTACATTGCACTCGATGATTCTGACATATTGGAATGGAATGCCTCTCTGTTATATCATCGCCAAACCTGATATTTGAACCTTTTTCCCCTTGACTTTTTGGTATCTTATGTGCTCAGTATAATTTGCATAAATCATTTCAAAAGGTCAAAAAAAAAAAAAAAATCTTGTTTTCAAAGATAAATAAATAAATAAATATTTCTTCTTTCATTTGTTATAAAAAAAAATTTATGAACAGCTTAGGGTAAATTGTTTTGATCTATTCGTACCAAAATAAATAAATCAGGAAACTAACAGATTATGAACAAATTTTTTAAGCAGTTTTGAAAAAAAGGTAATCCACAAAGTTGTCAAGAATCAAAGAGTGAAGAAGGGTTAAAAATGCTATATAAAACTGGAAAGAAAAGACATAGATGAGTTATTTTGAGATAAAGTTTATTTTTATCTTGAGCTAGGATTTTTACTTATATTTTGTCTACTGCTAGACCTATAAATCCGCAAACTATTCCAAATTCCCTCTGATGCAAAGTTAACCCTTTCGATGGAATACAAGAGATGATATTAGATTTTTTTTTTTCCCGTCTGAATATAAAAAACTTTTCAAAATCAAGACTAGAAAAGAAATCGAAAACACCCGTTCAAAGAAAAAGAAAAAAAAAAAAAAAAGGGAACAAAATTTTTTTTTTAAAAATGTAACCAAAATGAGGGAAAAGTTGTGCTAGAGTCCTTTTATTCACCCTATCGATAAAGTCACTTTTTAAACCATTGAGATGTTATTGAACAGCTGATATGTTGCCTATGTACGATAGTTATGATACACCTTATCTCAAACTAGGAAGCCCCCCACCCCGGCGCCAATCAGATCTGGGTTGTCAACGAGAGGCAGGGGGTGTTGTCGCCAATCGTCGGCATCGGCCAAGGGGTGTCAGGGGGCTTCGTTGGATTTGGAGGAGTTTTTTTTTTTTTAAATATATTAATTTTTATTTTTTTAGTTTATACTAGTATAAGATAAGGTACATTATAACTATCATATACAAACAATATCTCAGCCGTTTGATTATATCTTAACAGTTTAAAAATAGACTCTATCAATAGAGTATATAAAAAGGGTTTTATCACAGCATTACCCTTAAAATGGAGAGCTCTAGGCTTACTTTTTTAAGAATAATACGACTTTTTCCATTTGAACATAAACAACTTGTTACAAAAAGATTAATGGGGACTTCTATGGTGGGGGAAGGTGTTTTTCCCCATCAATAGGGTTAGGTCTAATGACTATTAATTGATCTAATGAAGAATGTAGGTGTTCTTTATCACATCAAATTAAAACTTAATACATATCCAGAGCAATTAAAAGATTACCTCTTTATTTTTATGAAATTGATTTTGCACCCCAACTTTTACGAAAATTTGAATTCGTTTCTTAGAAAAAAAAAAAAAAAAAAAAAAAAAAAAAAAAAAACATTACAAAGCAAATCTGAGAATCAAAATCCAAATTCTAGAGGTGCTTTGTGGGTGGTCTGCCTTCACATGGAGTGGGAGAGCTAGTGCCATCGCAAGGAGTGGGGGAACTGACACCGTCGCGAACTACACGGCCCTCAACCTGCGGTGGTTGGTCGGTGGATGGCTCTCATGGGTGGGATAGTGGCGGCAATTGGGTGGCTCGAGATCGGAGGTCGCGGGTTGGGCAGTAGGCGGCTGGTGCTTGCGCAAGGTTGGGACGTGGTGGCGTTGGCGATATGCTGGAGTCTGGCTATGTACTTCCCCTGAGACCCATTGTCTCGCCGGTGTTCTTCCCTGCCATTCATTTAAATTTTGTTGAAAACCTTATATTAAACACACACTTGCAAAACGAAATATTTCTGGTTTCTTCCTCAGCATCCTCAAGGTCTTTTTTTTTTTCAACCCAAAGGGAAAGGGCCCAAGGCCTACAGCCACAAAAAGAACCAAACGAGGAGCAACAAAACAAAGACAGTACAAAATAGAAAATATGCATGGCTCCAGATCTTGGAGACTCGCAGTGGGACGCCCACTTGCGATTGTCGGAGCCCGTGGATTAACAGGTGTTGCGAGCGTCGTTGGCGACTCGAAGTGGGTCGGACCACTTCGATCATCCCGTCGACGGGTTGAATCACCATTCGCGGATGGGTTGGATCGCGCCACTGGGTTGGATGGAGCC
>JAFMPE010123538.1:4222-15265 GCA_024759925.1 Ficus religiosa | reverse complement strand
CTCTAATTTCAACCTTTTAAATACCAATTCATGTGTTATCTTTTTATTGGTTGAAACAATCAATTAAAAAATGACAATTCACGTGTCTCTTAAATTGGTATTAAAAAATTAAGATTATAGTTGGTGTTCGTAATATTTTTCTTAATTAAATAATAGATTGAGTTAATTTACCATTGATTTCGGTTTTATGAGCAATATAGACCATTATAGGCCATTTCAGAAATCAATATCCACTCCTTGGAAATGACAATGTATCAAATGCTTAGCAAGAACGGATCGAAATGCCACAAAGCAGAGGATAAGTACCGAGCTTTGCCACCAAAGCGACCAAGTCGAGAATACAAAAGTGAAACTATCTCTTTCAGCTTCTAGCTCGGCTAAAAAGGAAATGTTTTAAAGGAATTTGGCCTCGATTGTCGAGAGAATTGTGTCGGAGAGCACAAGAAACCGACACTGGCGGCTTGCTTTACACAATCCGCTCCAACTCTCTTGCGTAACTGAGTGTCTGATTGATGAGCTGCAGGGAAGGTATCTCCTTGCAAGGTGCAGACTCTTTTGCCTTCTGAAAAACTACAAAACCATCCTTTATGTCCCACTCAGGGTGCTCCTGCATTGATTAAGAAATACTAAGAAATGTGTCCTAAAAGAGAAGAAATGAAAAATGATAGCAACGGTGATCTTTACCTCTTCGATATACTTTAGAAGTTCTTGGTCAGATGAGAAAAGCAACATTTGACGTGCGTCGTTGATCAAAAGATAGTCATATGCCTTCTCACTGCATCCAGCTATCTCATCTCTAGATGACGGAACATAAATCGATTACAGAATGTTGAAAGTATAAAAAGGTGTCTAAAGTAAACAACTGTGGGCTTTTTCAGTGGTTACCAGAAATCCCAGGAATCATTGGCCGGATTATATATAAAAACTATCAGATTGATGGAAAATTTTTTTACAAAGAATAATTTACTGGAAGACGGATCACTTCATTGCCACTGTACACTTAGGAATAACCATACCTCACTGTCTTTGCCAGGAGATCCATGAAATAGACGTAAGTCTCATGAGGTACCGTCTGCCGAGCACTCAAAACACGATTATAAGCACCCTCCATGAAGGATTGCTCCAACTCCACAGCATGTTTGATGCATGGGTTCTCCAAAGCGGTAGATGAGAGCAATTCCAATTCAGTATGAAACTCAGCAATTCTATTCTGCACAAGGAGTCTCAAGAGGTTGAGACCCAAGATTGGGTACTCCTGAGGGGATGGTGGAATTCGGTTACTGTCATATAACAAAATTAATCGAGTTAGCAAAACGTTGCAGGGTAAACATTTGGCAAAGACATGTATGTGTGTGTGTGTGTGTGTGTGTCTATATATATATATATAGAGAGAGAGAGAGAGAGAGCGGAATCTACAACCAGTAAGATAATTTGAGAGGTGAGGGACTTATACTAACACTCCCCGCCTCCCACAAAGAGAGAGAGAGATAGGCTACAAGACACCATAGTAAGACGATTATAAGGGTAGAATCAGATAATGTAGCTTTATAATTTAATAATGCACACTTCTACTTTTGATGCCCATGGGGCAGATTCCCAACTCCATTTTCCAAATTAAAAATGGACTCCATACATATCTTATGCTGGAGAGTAGGGGGGAAAAAAATTTACCGAGCATCTGTATAATAAGGCTTCAATTGGAAGAAATCTCTCTCAAACGCATCTTGATCCTCAATTTTCACACTCAAAACAACAGCATGTTCATAAATGTCCCCTGAAAGTTCTCAAAAGTGAAAATGATTATTAGAAACCCAAATACTAAAATAATAACAGAAACTACATGATCTTCACGAAAACACAATCTCAGATTGCAGAGAGTGAAGCATTCTTAACAAACTTGAAAACTCCTCTAATTTTCTGATAGATGTTGATTCCTCAATCACTATTCTACGCATTGAACATTCAAACACTTTCAAGGTTTGTCTGCATTTCAGTCTATAAGAAAAATCAGTATAATTTGGCTCCATGTCCATTTTTCCCATTAATTTTTTCTTCTTATGGGAAAAGAGGGAATTAGGCTCTGATGAAGTAAACCTTCTCGTAGAGTGTCAAAGTTACTTATTTGTGGTACTATTCTGCATGAGTTTTAATTAACAGCTTCAAGTGAAAGCATGACTAAAACAGAGAGGACAAAGGAAGAAGCAAATCGCATTGCCAACCTACCAACAACCATAAAGTCTAGCCTTTTTAATCTATATCGAAACTTCCAACTATTAGCCACATGAACAAAAACATTCATATTTATTACTGCACACAGGCGCTCATTTCCAGAACCATTGCAAACTCTAAAAGAAATAACATTGTTGGGAAAGCACGCTCGACCCGAAATCATGGCATCGGAACCCTAACCATTACGAATTATTATGACACTAAAAATTGGAGAAAACAACGGCAAATGTGGCAGCAGAATTGAGTTGAGAATGTTACTTGCTACTGTTAGTTCATGAACCGCATTTGGAGTATCTTCAAACAAAGGAGGAAGGCTTCTGAATCCTGTCAGCAAGACCTGCAAAAAATCAGAGAAAGAAATTTCAACTCAACCTGTGCAAGCAAAACGAAAAATCCAATCAAAATTGTAATGTGAACCAGAAATGAAACACGCGAATTCATGTCTAACGGTCTGAGCTCAATGTGAATCAAATCATAACCCCGGAGGCCCAAGATATCAAACTTCCAAACTGACATTTCCAACTTCTCCTTGTACATCGCCATCGCAAGATCGTACTATTAAATAACATACATATGTAAATACATATATATAACCACATCTACCCATTATCCAACCAATAAACCAGATTGCCAAAATCCCAAAACGGGTAAAAGAACCCTAATTGCGTCACAAATCCTAACCTTCCACCACATTTTGCAAATAAATTTGTATTTTCTACCACTATTCGAAACTAAAATTTATAAACCAGAAAAAATTGGCAAATTGATAAGCATAAACAGTACGATTCGAGTTCCAGAGAATCTATTCTCTAAGCGGAAAAAGAAATTCCCTAATTTAGCTCCCAAAAACACCCAGCAAAATAGTTCATTTGTTCCACAAACACATGTTAATTTGAGGACGAAAACTGGAATAACCAAAAATCTACAGAAACATGTAATCCAGTAAAACGGAAAGCTTGAAACAAAAATTCTGATGCAAAAAAATTGGGAAAGTGGAAAGTTTTCTTTGCAGAGAAACTAGGGTATTTCGGAAACGGTACCTTGAGCTGAGAGAGAAGGTTGCTGCAGGTATCGAAATCCTTCCGTACGAAGGCAGCTTTGAAGCGCTCGAAGAGCTGAGAAACCTCTGTAAGCTTCGGATCCATGGCTGAGTTTCTCTCCGATTTCTCCGATCTGTCGCTTGATTTGTTTGTCGTTGAAAAGGAGTAAACTTTGCTTGCTTTTCAAGAAGGAATTTTTGGTCTTTTCTAGGGTTTGAATCCGGACCCAATACCCAACCCGGAAACCTGACAGATGGCAACAAGCCCACGGGCTTTAACGACGTGTGTTTTTGCTGGGAAAGAATAAGTACGACATGTAGTTTACACAAAGTATAAAAATGTGTCGTTTCCCTTAGATTAAACGACATGACATTAAAATCGGGTGTTGTCGTTTTCTTGATACAAACGATATAACGTACGACATTTCGTCTTCACAAAGAAAAGGCAGGTCAATTTCGGTTGACAAGGGTTCACCTAGTTTTGTTTAGCATTTAACAAAGATCTCTTTTGCTCCTTTTTTATTTTTATTTTTATTTTTGTAAATTGTTAGTTGGTTTTTATACTTTTTAAGTTTTATAACTTTGATCTTTATTCTTTTTTCTTCGATGGAATCATTTTAAATTATTAAAATATTACTATAATAGTCTTTTTCTTTAATTTTTTGACAGAATCCATTAGTTACTATCACTTTTTGTTCAAATTATTAACAGATTTCATAGAATAATTAATAAAAAGAACTATTATAGCAACATCTTAATAGCTTTCGGACATTCTTTATTCTATTTTTCGTAGCTGAAAGACCTTAAACTATTAAAACGTTGATACAATAGTATTTTATTTAATTTTTTGACGGAATCCATTAGTTACTGTAACTTTTTAACCAAATTATTAACATATTTCATAAAATAATTAATAAAAAGAACTACTATAGAAACATCCTAATAGCTTTCGGACATTCTCTATTCTATTTTTTGTAACTGGAAAACCTTAAACTTTGTTACAGTAGTCATTTTCCTTAAATTTTTTGATGAAATCCATTAGTTAACATCACTTTTTGACTAAAGTATTAATAAATTTCATCGAAGAATTAATGAACATGAATATCTTAATAGTTTTGGGGTATTCTCTATCTTGTTCTTCATAGCTGGAATGACTCTAAATTATAAAAAATATTATTATAGTAGTCATTTTATGTTAATTTTTAGACGGAATTCATTAATTAGTACTTTTTTTTTACCGAATTATTAATAGATTTCATAGAATAATTAATAAAAAGGACAACTGTAGCAACATATTAATAGCTTTTAGACATTCTCCATTATATTTTTCTTAGTTGGAATGATTTTAAACTATTAAAAACGTTACTATAGTAGTCTTTTCCGTTAATCTTTGCTCGGAATGCGTTAGTTAACATCACTTTTTAATCAAATTACTAACATATTTCATCCAATAATTAATGAAAAGGATTCTTGTGACAATATCTTAATAGTTTTGCACATTCTCTATTTTGTTATTTATAACTTGAATGACCCTAAACTATTAAAAATATTTCTACAGTAGTCATTTTCGTTAATTTTTTGACGGAATCCATTAGTTAGCGTCACTTTTGATCAAATTACTAATGGATTCTATCCAAAAATTGTAGAAACAAATTTTGTAATAATATTTTAATAGTTTAGAGGTATTTCAATTACAAAAAAGATTAGGGACCAAAGATACACAAATTAAAAAATTAAAAAATTTGTGGACTAAACCAGCAATTTACTTTTTTTATTTTAAGGGAAGAAATGACGTGTCGTTTACGATTTCGAAAAGAATGACAGTGTTAATGCTTGTTAAAACCAGAACGTGTCGTTTTATTGCTCAAACCAAATGTCCCAATTCTAATTACCAGAACGACATGCCGTTTTATCATCACAGTCCTAAAATAACATGACTTACGAAGCACCCAAACGACATTCTCTTTTATACGGACAAATCGAAACAACATGTCGTACAGAGAACCCACGCCGTTGTGCGCTGCGCACATCACTCCATGGTTGTCTTGTCCCCTTATCCATATCCATTTTGGCTAAACTTCAGTGACCCAAAAACCCACCCTACTACTCAGTTTACTCTGTTCCCGAAACAGAGCTCAGCAATGGCGTCCTCTTCACTCACTTCCACTCTCACTCCTTCCTCTCCCACATTCCCGTCCAAATCCACTTCCTCTTCCTCCGCCATTATCTCCTTCTCCCACTGCCTCAGGCCTTTCCCGGCAAAATCGAACCTTGTCGTTCTCTTCTGGACCAAAGGCAGAACAGAGCTTTCCGTGAAGGCCCAGACTCTGGACTTCTCCGGTTCGTTCTTCGAGGGCGGGATCGTGTCGGACGAGGACCCGCCGTCGCCGCCTGGCCCGGGCCTCGCCGCCGTCGAGGACAAGGAGGAGCCCGAGTGCCCTCCTGGCCTTCGACAGTACGAGACTATGGCGGTTCTCAGGCCCGACATGTCCGAAGAAGAGCGGCTTGCGCTTACCCAGAAGTATGAAGAGGTATAACAATATTTTCTTTTTAACTGTTTTCAATTTCCCTTTTCTTTTCCTTATTACGTTCTGTTTGGTTGCTGGGAAAATTCGGAGAAAAAGAGGATTGTGTTAAGCAGGACTATTAGGTAGTGTCCCCACTCGATTTTGAAGATTTAGGAGCTAAAACAAGATTTTATAGTTTGGTGATTTAGGATCCTAAGTGTTGGGTTATTCCTATATGTATTAATGGACAGATGATTATAACCCTAATCATTTACTAACGATAGCAATAACATAAAGAAAAAGCAACCAAACATACACACAAGATTTATAGTAGTTCACCCTGAGCTATGTCCACTTTCAACTGCGGAATCGGAACCAAGATCGATTCCCGTGCTAACTTTGCGTCTCGGTGATAATTCGGGACAGTGGTTTCGCTAGTGTGGAAAGAGATGCATTGTTAGAGCAAATGATTACATTGCTGTGATGTGAAATTTGTTCCGATTTGATTTAACAACGGCTGTTCAAGTATGGGATTATTTCTTGCTCATACAGTCTTGTGACTTTTTTTTATTTTTATTTTTTTTATTCTCCATTCAGTTTACTTTGCTTTATACCTTATTTGCTAAATTCTTGTGGAGAAAAAAATATGGTTCTTTTCCATTCAATTTGAGTCCACAAACCGAGTCTACTCAAATCCTATAACTTGTCGTTCTTCACTATATTCTTGGATCTGCATTTTGAAAAGTTTCTAACTTTCTACACTTGGAATCCTTGTTTTCTGGTGGGAAATACATAGCCTGTCGACTAGTATAACTTGGTGGTCTTTTTGACGATTGCATCGAGTAGGGAATTGTGGTTCATCAAATTTTACACGGTTTATGCGTGAGAAATGGACGTCACGGTTAGTTATTCTTTTGTTCCATGCTGTGAACCTACTACGTCCTTTTATTGGAATTGGAGGCAAAAGTTGATTCTGTAGAAATTCCTGGATAGGGGTTAGTGGTTGTTGTCTCTTTCCATGAAAGAAAGTCTTTCCCATTCTCCATATTCTATCTCATGTTTGAGTTTGACATTCCATCTCATTTGAAAGCACTATCCAATAGTTTTTAATCATTTCCTCACAAAACGAATGTGGTATCATTAAACAGTTAGTTGTAAGAATGATGTGGAACGCAAGTTACTACCGCTCATTGTATTCCTTCTTTTGCAAAAGGTGACTACATAATATTCAAACCAAGATAAACTCAGTTCAACATTCCGAGTAAAACCAAGCGAAAACCTTTGTACGGGTCACCCGAATGTCTTCTGAATTTTGTTCAATAGGGTATTTATAGTTGTGCACTTCCTGTTCATAGTATAGCCCCTTGGCCCTTGGCCCTTGGCCGTTAGGTTAAGCCCACTTTTGAACTATTTTACAACAATTAGTTTTAACATTAGGTTTTTGAACTCATTAAACTTGTTTTTTGGTCTTCCCTTGATGAAGTTGGAACTTCGTTTTTGACAAGAGGGTTGTATACATAGTTGAAAGCCTCTTTCCATCATGGTTTTGGCAAGTGGCAACAATCTAAAAGGGAAACCATGGCCATAATTGAGTTAGACTTTGTCTTTGGTCCTTTATGAAGAACCGCGCTTATATTGTAACATGTAGAAATATGGGATGTAATTGTTCTACATAACAATGACTTTACAAAGGTACAAAATGATAACTAAATTCTTTGTTGATGCACCTTCAAAAGTCATTGTTAAATAGTCTAATTCCATGTTATACCTCCCTTTCTACATGTTACATGTAGGATCGGTCCTTCATGAAAGGCCGAGGCCTTTGCCTAAAAAGTTACAACCTGATAAGAACTTATGAACAAAGTTGATGTCACATTTAGCAAAATAAAAAAAAAAATAAAAAAAAAGCTAGGTATTTTCTGTACGAAAGACGTTAGGAATAGTTGTCAAAGTGGCACAATAATGGTACTAACCTACACAAACACCTTGGATAACGAACTTTGTCATCTTCACTAATGATCTGAATTTTGCAGTTGCTTGTCGCTGGAGGGGGTATGTACGTGGAGGTTTTCAACAGAGGAGTCATTCCACTGGCCTATAGCATTAAGAAGAAGAACAAAGCTGGAGAGACTAATACCTACTTGGATGGTATCTATCTCCTCTTCACCTACTTTATAAAACCCGAATCCATTGAACCGCTTGAAGAAATGCTGAAAACTGACGATGATGTCATCCGATCAATGAGTTTCAAGATAAAGAAGAGGAAATACTAGCTTAGTTCAAATCACTTGTGTAGCTTTCAGAGAAAGACAATTTTTGAAAAAGGGAAGTTACATGTACTATGTAATATCATATGTTCTTGATCCGATCTCCATTCCCATCTAGTTCATATTCAATCCTTTTTTGTAAACATCATTGAATTAATGAATAGGAAAGAAAATGCAAAATTGAAGTCAATAACAAGTCACAAGAATGCAAAATTCATCAGCTTGTCCTTGTTTTATGGATTGATGAAAATGTGTTGGTTCGCCGGTTTGATGAAAATGTGTTGGTTTGATGAAAATTCATCAACAGTCTTAACATTAAGCTTGTGTTTAGTTCGCCAGTTGGATATGAAAATGTGTTGGTTTGATGAAAATTCATCAGCAGTCTCAACATTAAGCTTGCGTTTGGTTCATTTGTTGGAGATGAAATTTCTAAGTTAGAGTTGGTTGACTTTTCAAAAACTAGTTATAAATTTTGTTGCATTTTCAGAAAAAGACAAAAACTGATATGAAAAGGTATAGTTTAGTTGGAATTAAATTGAAATGTCAAATGATTAATAAGTTTGAACCGTAATATTCTTACTTTGAGGTCCAACCTTAAAAGTAGCATTCCTTGTGAAAACAATGTGTTTGTGGTGGATTGGTTAACTCTGGATTAATCTGGATGAGAGAATGAGTTAGGTCCTACTATTGTTTCACTTCTGATTTCATTAGATTCTCAAACGGGTAATGAAAAGGGGCGTGAGAACACTACCAATTCTCTTTTTCAATTAACAAAAACAAAAAATTCCCATTGTTTTCTATTTTCCAATGTTTCAAGTCCTGGACAGTTGATTATAACCATCCGATTGGAAAGTAAGGATTATTGCTTTCTGTCAACTTTGTTTCCAAGTTCTCTCAAATAGTAACTAAATTTAGTCTGAGTCTCGGACTGTTCAGGAAATTCTTTCTATGAATCGGGTCGTAATTATCTGGGATTTTTCTTCTCTAAGTTGGATGATCACAAACATTCTTCTCCCACTGCTAGGAAAGTGAGTAGAAAACGTTTCTATACTGGTAGGGTAGGGTGAAAGAATTACAGTGGCGTTATTCTTTGTAGTGTTGCTGTTCTACGAAACGTTTCTGTCAAGATTCAGAGTATCTGATATAATCTGGTTAACTTGAATTCTTTTGCATGGGATTTGATCTGTTCATATAAAGTGAAGTTATTCTTTTCTGTACACATTATACTCGCATTCTTTTGCTCAAATATGTACTTTTAACGGTGCTTTTTTGCTGCATTGTAGTTGGGGTCTTGCTTTCTGACTAGAATTGAAACCGAACTACATATGATTTATGTATTCATTTTCTGTGTGCCTGACACAGGTTAGTCATCATCCATTATGACAAAGGATCATATATATATATATATATATTTATGTATATGAACAGATTTATGTCTCTGATAGAGATTTATACACCAAATCCTTCATATGGAGAGCACTCATGAAAAAGATACGCATTTAGTTATTAGTTGTTAATATTTAAAAAAAAAAAAAAAAAAACGTTGGTAAGTTTTCAGCCTCTTCTTCTTACAAGTTACAGCATATTTGCTAGTAGTGATCAAAATCAGACTCAGCTTTTTTCAGTTGTAAAATAGAGATTGCACAGCTGCTAAAATGGATTACTAGGAATATAAAAGTGGGAGCACTTTGCTTAGCTTAAAAACAAAAGTGAGACCTTAAAATAGAAAATGGGCATTGTTTTTTATTTTTTATTTTTTATTTTTTATTTTCATTTTATTTTTTAATAGGTAAGAGAATCTGATTTTGAGTGGTGAAGATTGAGATCTGATCTCATGTCCACTCTTTATGACAAAGTGAGATAGAGAACTTTTCTTGATGATCCACCAGCAATAGTAAGATCTCCTCAATTTGATAAGGGGCAGATTGCACCCAGAGAAAATTGACAACAATAAATATATTTATATATTGGTGTATATATATATAAAATAAATATAATAAAAAACTAAGAAAATGGGATCAATATGTACCTTGTATGATCATAAAATAAGTAAGGAACCTTGCAAGTTGGTCTGAAATTCACTAGACCAAAGTTAGTGTTTGTCATGCTTAAATTAAGTGGGGGCATAATTTAAATAATTAGTGAACTAAATGTTCCACATTTTGGACACGTAAAAGAGCATTACCACTAAGTACAACTGTAATACACCCCTAATGAGATCTCAAAATGAAGTCTTAAGGGCTAAATATGATCTGCAGATCATCTTTAGGGCAAGAGTTGGCTAATGGGTTTGCAATATTGAACTTTGCTTCAAAATTCGAATTTTATAAAGAAGAAGGAAAAAAAAAAAAAAAAACAAAAAACAAACAAACAGTGCAAACCATGAATAATGCCATGTGGGCATGCCTTAGTGACTCTCTGTTGTCAAGCTCAATTCCTTATTTATGTAATGATGAAAAGTTGAATACAAAAGCACCAATACCACTTTTTGGTAATGCCTAGAGAAAAATTAATATATATATATATATATATTATTCTTTTCCATTTCGATAAGACAATGGGTCTAAATAACCTCTATGGTATTTCTATCTATCATTTTCAAACATAGCATAAGTTCCTTGATTATATTACTTAAATAAGGAGAAAAGTTTCTTCAATACTCGTTTTGAAATATTTCTTTTGTCCAAGAATATTAGTCCTTTTGGGTTGGTTTGAAAATATAGAAAATTCTTTGATGGGATATGAATAAATATCTTATATTTATTTACTTTAATTTGATTCTTACAAAATTTAACATTTAAAAAACATGCATTATCAATAATGATATTCAATCGAAAAAAGCTGATCAAAATATTAAATTATACTCTTAATAATGAACATGCCTACATTGTTTACTCACTTGTTGTACTATTTCGCACTACTTTTAGAGGGCATGATTAGACCAAACATTTAGGTAAAATTATATCTAAGAAGAGAAGATTAACATGACTTAAAGCAATAA
>JAFMPE010123527.1:0-11045 GCA_024759925.1 Ficus religiosa | reverse complement strand
ATCTAAGCCAAAAATTCTTATTCAAAACGTAAGAATCAAATGCAACCTTAATTAAGTTATGTTATTTGAATGTTCTTGATATTTAATTTATTGGGCTCTAATATTTAATACTTCTAGAAGTAGTTTTTCTCATCAGTCTTTTAAATAATAATAATTATTATATTTTTTTTGTATGTTCACATTAGGTTTGGATCTCTTAACCATAGTGCCCCAATGCTTTTTGGATAGTCAAAAGTACAGGGAGTAAAGCGAAAAGGTGATCTATGTTCGGAGAATTTAGAAAATCTTATTAAATTAGAGAAGGAACAAGTATGCTCACGAGTATGGTGGGAGGAATACATGATCGGAGAGTGACTCTTCATATGTGGTTCTCAAGACTCGCAGCAGGCAAGTTTCTTAGAAATTGAAAAATAGATGGTTCATGGCTTTGTTTTACTTAAAATACATGAATTTTATTGTTTCTCAAATTTATCGAGAAGGAAATCAAGTTGCGAATTTATTGACTTCTAAGGTATCATCTCACTACAGCTCAATGGTGGTGGATGGCTCCGGATTTTTGCAGTACCACCTTTATTACAAGGGATATCGAAGGCCTTCTTTATTATAGATTTTCTTAATGGACTGAGTTTGAGTACTCTTTTTTCTTCCTTGGTTTTTCCCACTAGGTTTAACTTAAAAGGTTTTAAAAAGGCTTAAACCGAAAGGTCTTGACATAAAAGAAAGTGTTTGCTTGATCTATTGTACAACCTTTGAAGTTTTTTTAACTACAGTTACTCTTTTTACTTTTTGAGTTGTTTCATTTGGTTTCAATTTGTAGCCTTTTGGGGATATTTCCTAATTCTTTTTTTTTTTTCCTTTTTTTAATAATAATATTTGAGATGTAGATTTGATAAATTATTGATCATAAAATAGACGCCAATCTAATTAAAATGTGCTTCATATTTTAATATCAGTTATTTTTTCTTATCATTCTTTTAAAAAAAGAGAATATAAGAAGCAAATTTTCTTACATTTTAAAATATATCATGTATTTTATTTTATTTTATTTTTTTGTGTGAGTAAATACATGATGTACTTTATGAATGAAAGTAAAAATAGAGTGTGGAAATATAAAAAATCAAACTAAAAAAAAGGGAGAGAGAGAGAGAGAGAGAGAGAGAGACATTATTCATGCAATGAACTAACGTGCATCAAAACGTCAGGGGTTTTGTCTCAGAACTGACCGGGGGCAGGTATGCAAAAATATGCAAAGAAACAAAGGATGAGGTCAGCTGACTACTTTATTTTTACTTGACTAGTTCATGTCTTCTCAATCTTGTCATTATTAATTGGTTTGTTTGATTTCTGCGTCAATCTTACTGTTTTTGTCCGAAAACTAGTCCGCGAAAGCTTGAGAGCAAAACTTTTTATTGGATTCAATAATGTTGCACTTTGGGTCAAGTTATATGTCACGTTGGGGGTAGACATGGGGCTAGTTTTGGATACGAATCTATCCATAGTATTAACAAAAGCTTGAAAAGAAATTTGAGGCTTCATTTTAATGCTGAAATATACTGTTTTTCTAAGGTTTTTTTTAATCTTTTTATATCCTGTATTTTTCTCTTTTATTAAAAATATACTTTGTATTTTGTATTTTAGTATTTGTATGCCATTTGTGTTTAATAAAAGAATTGGATTCAACTCATTACCGTCCTCTAATTCATGTATGTCCATTCAATAATATCATGATATGTTAAAAATATATATTTAAATATTACAATATCATATCATATCAATTAAATATTTATATTAGTTAAATACATGTCATCATACTAATAGAATGACAAGATTGGAGACACAACTAAGGGAGTATATGAACCGTGTCCATAGAAATTATGTATTTCTTGGTCATCACTTATTTTGACAAAAAAAGTCCCAAAATACACTTACAAAATAAACAAAAATTAAGTGTTATTTACCTTTTTATACTATGTATCTTGTTTTTTTAATTCAAAAGGTATACAACGCATTTTGAATTTCTATACTTTTATACCATTAGAATATATTTATTATATAACTTTATACTTTTCTAGTATAAATTTACACTTTTCTTGACTTACATATTTTGATATCAAAAACACTGTAAATACCCTCAAAATTAAATTTAAAACTTGAAGAGATTTAAAACTTGGACATTTTGAGGTCTAAATGAAGATTTGATCAAGAAAACAAATAGATTTGTGTAAAGATATGAAACAAATTATATAAAAATTCATGGTTTTAAAATATAAGGTATACTTTCTGAATAATGTTTTAACTTAATAGAGCGATATAAAAATGCATGGTTTTCAAGTATAAGGTATGTTTTCTTAATAAAAATAAAACACAAGTTATAAAATGTGAATAATCTAAAATTTAGTTTTTTTTTTTTAATGGCATATTGGGTATTTTTGGGTGACATTTAAGTGTTGACCTAGAAAAGTTATAGGCTCGTATATTAAACATAATATGATGATATAAAAGTATAAAATTTCAAAACTAGCATATTTTTTTTTTAATAAAAACAGAATTCGTGATATAAAAACGTAAATAACTCTTTTAAAAAAAAAAAAATCTCATTCTCCTAAGCTTATAACTAATCCGATACAAAACTAATGGTTTCCAGATTATCTTACCATGTTTTATCTGTAAAGATGAGAATTAGCTAGAGAATGAGCAACTAGTATTAAAGTGACTATTGTCCTAAAAAGTGTGTGTGTGTGTAATATCAAAGTCACTCATCCGTATTAAGCTCCTAACCTTTTTATATAAATCAAAGTCACTCATCCCGTATTAAGTCCTAACTAAAATTTGTTAGAAGAAATAGAAAAACAAAAGAAGTTCTTATAAGGGATTAAAAAAGAAAAAAATAAAAAAACGGGTCAGACATGAATGCATACAAAATAAACCATAGACACGTAAGTAAACAAGTCCGCAAAAGAAAAAATGAAAATAACTACTGACTATTCTACTTTCTGAAAAATATATTTAGTAATTAAAACCCTCTTCCAAAAAATTTCATAGAAAAACTTGAAAGTGGGAAAAAGAGTACACGACCATTCAGATGTTGAACTCAAGAATTAAAACCATATCAAGCACTGGATGCTAGCCAAAAATATCTTCCAAGCACATTAACTTGTATTGGCAAATGGCAACACAAATGGTTCTCATCCTCTTTACTAAATCGGCATATATAACGACAACATGAAGGGAGAATAAATCATTTCCTTTTCAACGCTTTTACGAGCCTGAATATGCTCAATTCATTTTTTTTTTTTCCCTCCTCAAGACACCGAAATATCTACGTTCCTTTTAAAATCACAAGTTGTTTTAACATTCAACTTTCCATCAGAGAAATGAACCCAGGACAACTTATCGAAATTATTGCAAGAAGTTGTGAACTGATAAATAACCTCATTAATTCCCGAGAAAGAGTTACAAAATAAATAAATAAATAAATAAATAAATAAAAAATCAATGACCTTTTAGTCTCTTGATTCATTTGGAATACCAAATCTATCACGTTTTCTGTAACCAATCTAGTCGTTCTTCCAAAAGTTATTATTTTTTAGACAACATTAATTCTTGCAGATCACTTGAACATTAATCTTCCTACAATCTATTTCGCTCGTCCAAAGGAAGTTACACCTAGTTTTTGGCCATTTATAGATCTTGAACTTGTGATTAAATGAACTAGCAGTAACAAAGTTAATAAGAGTAAGACGCCTTGTCATGGATAGAAATTGACCATTTTACCCTGAAAATTTAACGTTCACCGTATAAGCCATACCTTTTTTTTTTTTTCGCCCTCCCTCTCTTGGGGAATCCCTTAAAAAGAGGAATAGCCAAGCAACTCACAAGCACGTCAACACGATACATGCTTGCATAGAAAATATTTGATTCCTCATATTGACTAAGCTGTCGAAAAAGATTAAAATTCTTCTTCACACAAAGTGCATTCTACTTGTAAGCCTTGCATTAAATAATCACGTCCTGCAAACACCGTCGGGCATAAGGATCCTTTATCAACCTGCCTTAGAGTAAGTTTACTCAAGAAGTCTTCTCAAGGCCAAAAAGAATAGGAGATTGTGGATCGCCTTGTCGAATACCAAAAATTCTTCAAATGAACTGTTAAATATAATAGATAAACGAGCGGAATTAACAATTTTCTATATCCATTTCAGAAATTTATCATAGAACTTGAAGTCTCATCTCCTTGTATCAGAAGCTCTATTAATTTCTATTTTTAAAGCCATATTTCCTCCAAAGGTACAATTATCAAGAATATTAGCCAGAATAATAATTGTTTGGAATGGAGTCAGAACTTTGACTATGCAATTCTAAGGGTTCGTTTGGTGAAATTGTTTGAGTTGGTTGACTTTTTAAAAACTAGTTATAATTTTTGTTGACTTTTTAAAAAAAGACAAAAACTGAGATGAAAAATGTGAGTTTGAAATTTAATACCAAACGGGCCATAAAACTTCAAATCCACACCCACCTTTCTCTCTCTTTAATTCTCATGAAATTTCAAACATCAAAAGTCCATCACTTTTTTTGTTTCAGGCCGAATGATATAATTCTTGTGTCTAAATACACGTAACAATGAGGAGAACAAAACAAGAACCATACATTTTTTTAACGAAAACATTTCAACTTTTTACATTACTCTCTATATCACAGTCCATATTCAGTTCGCACTACAACCGAACACACATTTCAGTTATAATCTATA
Organism: Ficus religiosa; assembly: GCA_024759925.1. Lineage (NCBI taxonomy): Eukaryota > Viridiplantae > Streptophyta > Magnoliopsida > Rosales > Moraceae > Ficus > Ficus religiosa. Next base: position 6,295 of record JAFMPE010123527.1, on the reverse strand, counting down.
AAACTTCAACTTCAATCATTATTCTAAACTGATCTTTTTGAATTTGGCACCCGTGAATAAAACTAAATTAATTGATTAGCCGAAATAGTTTTGCCAACAAGCAATTCTCCCTAGCCAGTTTATCTGCAACGATCTTGATCACATATTTGAATAAGAAATTCCCAAAAAAAAAAAAAAAAAAAATTGGATAAAGAACGGTCAACAGATCAGATGGCATATCCTTAACTTTTAGGTTTTAAAAGGTCAGGTGTTTTGTCTCAGAACTGATTGGGGGCACGTATACATATGCATGGAAACAAATGATGAGGTCACCAGACTACTTTACTTGACTAGTTCATGTCTTCTCAATATGTCTGTAAATTAGTTTGTTTTGGATATAAACCATTCAGCCAAAGCCTGAGAACAAACTTGTTGACTTCAATAATTTAGCACTTTGGGTCAAGTAACAAGGCATATTGGGGTAGCCATGGGGTAGGTTTTGGATACGAATCTAATTGCCAACAACATACCTTTTTTTGAAAAATATATATGTGTGTGTGTATCGACAACAACTAACATTGTAGTGACTATCACATTTGAATTAGATTGACATCTGTCAGTCAATTCTACACCATACACTCCCTACTCATTGTGCATATATAGATATAGAGTACTCAGAATTGAATTAACTCCATCTTTATTGTTTTTTGTTTATATATATATATATAAAAGGTTAATAGATGCTAGTTAGGAGCTGGCAATTGGCATCGAGGTGTATTAGTATCTAGTGTAAAATTAACAAAACAGAGAAAAAAATTTTAAACTATATTAAAATCTGAAAGCAAAAGAGGAAGAAGGTAGTGCCTCTAGGTGTTTTTTTTTTTTTTTTTTGAAAAAGATCCCATTTTCTTGAGTTACAACTTATCCAAAACAATTCTTATAAAAATACAAACTTATCCAAAACAAAATAGTAGACTCAACATTTTCTTGCCTTGGCTTAACTCTATAGAGGAGAACTAGCTAGTGCTAAACAACTTTGGTTCAAAAGATATGGTATTTTCAAGTAAATGGAGAGATGGATCTATTACTAGCTAGTACTATAGAACTTTGATTCAAAAAAATACAGTATTTTTTAAGTAAATGGTGAGAGGAAGCAAATAGATCAAAGTGATTAAGGACGTCCTAATTAATTTGACAATCTCTTTATCTCTTATACTGTAGCAAGCTCTTTTTCACGAATTTATTAAAAGAAATAAAAAGAGAAAAACAAATAATAAGTTCTTACAAGAGATCAAAGAAATTAAAAAAAAAAAAAAAAAAAAAAAGGAACGTACATAGGCGCCAGACTTGAATGCAGACAAGAGAAAATATAAACAAACGAAAAAAAAAAAAAAAGCGCAAAAGAAAGTATGAAAAGTAAACTACTAGTTATTCTACCTTCTCAATATCAACTTAAGAAAAGCATCATGAAAACCCTTTTCCAAGAAAACTCAATGAAAAAAAAAAAAAAAAACCTGAACAACCCAGTATTCAAGAAGAGACAATTATATGTAGCATGGAATCCCCGCCATATCCCAAATCACCATTTGAAAATGGAGATCCAGAGAAGACCACTACCAGAAATTCGAATTCCTCTGAACCACATAAGTAACAATTTATCAACAAAGAGTTTCCTTAGCGATAAACATGAGAAACTGAGAAAGTGATGTTTTAAAATACTCCGAAGCAATATACCACCGGGCCTTGAGTTTCCAAGGAACTTGAAGGAAGTGGGAAGAAAGTAAATTCACCACTTAACTAGAATTATATTCGAACCAAAAATAATCCCACCACATAACTACAAACTCGACCTTTCAATTTAATAAAATTTTTAAAAATAATCAAGTCGGATACGAATTCAACATGCAACTATCATCTAAGAGATTTGCTTCTTGAAAGCAATAATAAATCCAGGAGAAATTTGTTTCGGTCATTAATCTCTTTGTTCTCAAAGATAATCAAGTTTCTAACGTTCCAAAAAAAAAAAAAAAAAAAAAAAAAACCATAAAGAAGAGACAATAGCGGAGAGTCATATGCTGAAGGCCTGCTTGTTCATGAGCTTCTCCTTTAAAGCCAAACTTATGAGATCTTTGACTTCTCCATCAGGAAGAGAGAATAAACCCTTTCCTTTTTCAAGGCTATCTAGGTTAAAATTTCTCCCGAGGAGAAGTTTCCCAACCATCAACGATCTACGAGGCTGATCTATGTAATTATTCTAGATATTTTCTCTCCAAGAGACCGAATTTGCTTTGTTCCTTTTGAAATCATAAATTGTTTTAACAGTCAACTTGCCATCAGAGGAACCAAATTATCGAAATTATGACAAGAGGTTGAAACATGATAGATATCCTCAGCAAATCCCGAAATTAAAGGAGTTAATAAAAATGGTTGGGAGCACCCACTTATATAGTTTCTTAAGTACTAATTTGTTTTTAAGAAACTATAAGTAACATCAGTGTTTATGAGATTCCACGCAATATAACTTATAACATAATTATAAGTTGTAACGTAATTTGTTCTTAGTAATTGTTATTTATAAGTCTGTTTACTATAACCGGAAGTACATATGCTAGCCCCCCCCCAAAAAAAAAAAAAAAACCCCGAAGTACAAAATTACACTTGATTTCTCAGTGTCATCAGTCATGTTATTAGCACTTGTACTTATCCATCAGAATCTGGAGAGTTCTCTGCATTCAAGTACTTTTCATCGCAACAGTTGGGCAGCTAGAAACTTAAAACAGGAGTATCTCGACTGATAAATAGTTTCTTGACTAATTTTTAAGTTAATTAGTCATGTTAGACTCCAACCTATTAAATGACAATTTATCATTTTGATTCTTAAATTTTTAATTTTGATAAATTAATCCTTTAAATTTCATTTTTTTGACAGTTTTGGTGCATGACGCTAAAAATTAGTGAAATAGTTTCTAAATTTAATAGAGATAATCATATTCCTATTGTATAATAGCTGAAAATTTTAAAGAAATTGTTATTATTAGTGCAAAATTTTTCAGTTTTCAAGGGTTAATAAAGAGGACCATCTCACACGTAGTGTAACTTATTTTTTACTTACAAATTTGATATATTACCACGCAATTGAAAACATGATCACTTTCCTATATATAAAAAAAAGGTTTACTTCTCCGAAAATTCATAAACCCTTCATCAATTTTAGTATCAAGGACTAAAACTGTTAAAAAAATAAAATTCTAATGATTAATTTGTCAAAAATTAAACGTTTAGATACCAAAATGACAAAACGTCAACAATTCAGGGATTAATATAGTTAATTACACCAAATTTTTATAAGTTATTATTTAGTTCAGAGTCCCATTTTGTTCTGCCTTCAATGGTAACTCATTTATCATGACCAAACAGTTAATTAGATATCAACTTTGTCGTAATGCGAATGCGATGATTTTCCGTATCTATTTGATTACTAGTAAGGGTTTTTTTTTTTTTCCTCTTTCTTTTTAGAACATTAAGGCACATGACGTGGCACATGGGAACGTGGTTTAACCCTACGTACATATATAAGCATACAAACATCACACCCTCACATAAGTGACCCCATTAAACTATGCCATATAAATATATGTATATATCATAATCCTTATATGTACACGTTACTACATTAATACATAGAGTAGAGATGCCCGTTATGAGCAAAATAGTAATCGTAGACCACTACTCTAATATATATAGATATATAGATATATATATAGATAGATAGATAGATAGATAGATAGATGTAGACATAGCCACTTGAAGAAAGATCCAAAGGAACTAAAAGGTGGAGGGTTTGGAAGATAGCAGCCAGTGGATGAAGCTTTGGAGGGTAGCAACATCAGCTCTGTAGTGGTTTTGAGTGAATTCCAAGAGATCTGACCATGTGAAATCAGGGTACTTCCTTGGCCCTTCTCTGCAAACAAGATCTTTAGGTGGTCTCACCACTTTGTCCTCTCTTGGGCTCACAAAGAACACCAATGATCTCCTCACTTTTTCCCTGTTCACCACTGCTCTGTGTAGACAGCTCTTGTATCTCCCATTCGCCAGTGCCTGCATTACTCCTCATCATTATAAACATCTACAAATTTATTTCGTGCGTTTGTTTATATATATTTATATATGTGTGTGTGTGTGTGTCTCTGTCTGTTTGTTTTTATACACTTTGCTCTACATGTATAGAAAAGTATATATTAATCTTTTGTGTTGGTGCACAATAAAGATTGTCATCGTGATCTTGATCTTACTTTCAGAAGCATATACTATAGATATTTCCTATCGCACAATCAATCTATTTCTTTCTATGAATTATAATCCCACCTCTAAAATTTGTAGTATTTATTTCACAAGAAGCTATTTATGATCAGGGTCAGATTTAAGTGCAAACAAGTGAGGGCAATAGCTCCCACTGAATGTTTTTTTTTTCTTTTTTCTTTTAGTTTTACCCTAAAAATTTTATGGGTTTTTTTAACTTTTCCCCCAATGAAAGGAAAAATCTCTATAGAGCCCCAACTAAAATTTTACGCTTTAATTTTTATATATTGATGTTATTATTTTTTTAAAAAAAATTGTGTGTAGCCCCATTGAAATTTTTGTCCGGCTCCATCATTGTTTATTATTGAGTAACACACCAAGCTAGCATAAGGCTATAACAATTATAAAATATTAACTATAATTTTGTTATAATAAATGCTTATACTAAGTTAAACTCTAGTTATCTATGTTGAAGAGATTCAACTATTATTATTTAGAACCTATTCATGAAGATAAGGATGAGTATACGACTACGCAAAACTAAACAACCTAACTCGAGTGAGTGGGTTGCGAGAGGGCCCCACCCCAACACTTGCAGTCCCGACTAACCCAAGTTAGCTTTGCTCTCATACATGTCAATTAAGTGTCAAGCTTTTACAAAACAGCTACAGTCCGAAAAGCTAATCAACAGTTGGGAGATCTGCTGTACATGTGATTACTAATTCACTTGGTCTTTTCAAAGAGCCTTCAGATAAACGTCCACATCTCATCAGTTGGGAAATCATAAATATTCAGGGGACCCACTCATGCCATGGGTACCCCTTTTCAGTGCACATGCAGATTACTTGCAAAAACCTATGATTTTATTGTCACTATCTAATACAACATAAGATATGGCTAAACCATTTTTTCATGGTCACAAGACAAACTAAAAAAAAAAAAAAAAATCTATAATTTAGATCATTACATTTTTTTTTGACATAATATACACAAATTTTGTGACTAACTTCAAGTTATTTTTAGTTCCTTTTCAATTTTCGACTTTCTATGTTAGAAGTACTTTTTTGGCCCATACATGCACAATAATTTTTAATTCAACCAGTTTAACTTTTCATTTTAAATTTTATGTATGTTTTATAGGTCTTGCTGACTTTTTTTTTATTCGTTTTTTTTTTTTTTCCTTCCAAGTATAGAGACAAGACACCCACTTTATTAACTTTTAAAGAAGACCTCCAAGTTTTAAAATTTCAAGTATAGCGACAAGGCATCCACTTAATTAACTTTTAAAGAAGACTTCTCAAGTTTTAAATTTATAACTCCACTTCATGAACCCTCCATTCTCACCTGCTAAATTAGTTCTAACAGAGTTTTTTTTTTCTTTTATTAATAGAACTCTTGTAATGTTAATGTTTAGTGAAATGTAACTTAGGAATCTAGTTTGATTTCTCTTATTAATTACTATCTATTTCCTATAAAAAAAAATACATACAAACAGAAAAACACAATATACATTAATGTGAATCTAATTGAAATTAATCACATTACATACCATGAATGTATCACCAATGTTGATGACTAGGGCTTCTGGCCGAGGCCGGACAGCTTGCCACGTGTTGTTGGCAAAAACTTCAAGGCCTCCAACTTGGTCTTGGTGAAGAATGGTCAAGGAAGTTGGGTCAGAATGAGGGCCAGTTCCAAGAGTCAAACCAGAGTTCTTGCAAGGGGGATAGTAGTTACATCTCATTATCGAGTCACTGTCTTCAAAAAACTTCCTATAGTAGAGCCTATCAACTCCCAAACTTATGGCCAAAAGCTCCATTATCACTAGAGACAACTCTCTCATTGCTTTGCAATACTTTTGGTAAACCCACCTGTGCAATACCAAAATATCCCGACTTGATCGGCATTACTATAAACTATATAGCAACATCATCATCATCATCTACCCGTCTTACATGATGTTATTGATTCAAAAAGTAAATATAAAGATGTTTGAAAATAAGAGAAATAAAGACAT
>JAFMPE010123515.1:3554-14922 GCA_024759925.1 Ficus religiosa | reverse complement strand
GTTTTTCCATTGGTTTTTCAGCATTGTTTTTCTCTTATTCTTGCATTCTAGAGTTCTTTGGTGAAACTAGAGATGATTTTATATGTGTAGTGAATTTGTGTGGGTTTTGATTTTCCAATGGTTTATAAGGTTTATATTTTTGAGTAAATACTTATCTTCCTCTTATTTCGTCCTCATACGAATATATTTTGTTGTCAACTTTTATATAAATCTAGTCAAACTCTTTTTATGTGATTGTTGCACGATCTGGTATATTGATAGCATTATTTTACAAGTAGTCTTTTACTGCAATATTGCCTATGGTATATTGTCGCTCCTGGANGTTTTTCCATTGGTTTTTCAGCATTGTTTTTCTCTTATTCTTGCATTCTAGAGTTCTTTGGTGAAACTAGAGATGATCTTATATGTGTAGTGAATTTGTGTGGGTTTTGATTTTCCAATGGTTTATAAGGTTTATATTTTTGAGTGAATACTTATCTTCCTCTTATTTCGTCCTCATACGAATATATTTTGTTGTCAACTTTTATATAAATCTAGTCAAGCTCTTTTTATGTGATTGTTGCACAATCTGGTATATTGATAGCATTATTTTACAAGTAGTCTTTTACTGCAATATTGCCTATGGTATATTGTCGCTCCTGGATTTCTTATAAGATAATTTTTGCTAGTTCTTCACGTGAGAATTTTATTTACTCAAATACATTTTAATTCACTAGTTCTTCAAATCTTTATTTTCCGATTGATTGTTTGGGATGTGAAATTTTCAATTGAGTTATTTTATAAATCAAAATCCAAATAGGTAAACGAAATATATAGGGGATTCTCGATGCTTTACCACTTTTAGTTATTATATTTTCTTCATTTTTAAGTCACATTGTCTTTAAATTTATTTCGAAACCACAAAATAATAATTCTTCTTCTTCTCTCTTTGTTTACTTATTTCTCTAACGCTTTTATTCTGCTAATCTCTTCTTGTTTGTTTTTATCACCTCCTCGTGAATACGATCGCCTGATCTGTGCTACAATCGACTGCCTGTTTTTGTACAAGTTTGGGCGTAAATAGACGGTTCACAAGCCTTGTTATCCTCGCTGGTTTTACCAACCAAGAAGACCGTTTCAACCGTGTGGCGGTTGGAAGAAAGTCCATAAATGAAAAATAGACATTTTTTTATTTTTATTTTTTGTTTTAACATGGAAACTTAAACATTGTGAAATATCTTAGTGTCAATTAAATAAACTATTCAAATAGAGAGATATGCAAAAATTAAAAATAAGAAAATAAGAAAAAGCTTTCATTTTGTATGGTCGATCACTTCAATCAGTACTGTTGGGAATGGTCCGCAAGCCTTGTTGTCCTCACTGGTTTTACCAACCGAGAAGATCGTTCCAACCGTGTGGCGGTCGGAAGCATGTCCAAAAATGAAAAATAAACCTTTTTTTTTTTAATATGGAAATTTAAACAATGTGTAATATCTTAGTGTCAATTAAATAAACTATTCAAATAGAGAGATATGCAAAAATTAAATATACGAAAACAAGAAAAAGCTTTCATTTTTGTTTCAACTGCACTTCATTGTAGCATCCACAATGTTGCTAAACAAATGTCAAGGTGTTCTGGAACAGAAAATAGGTGGCCAAACTGGGAGCTCATGAACCACTCCATACCACATGGGTAGACTTTTAAAACCTTCGTCACAACTTCAACCGCATTGGACAACAAACATTTTGTTGTTGTTTTGCACTTGAAATTCATCTGATCTGATTTCAAATGAAAAGTAGGTGGTAGGGCGTCCAAAACCTACAAATGAATTAGATTGCTTATTTGTTAATTAACAAAATAGACAAAACATTTCTTTTTGTTAACTTTAACTACATAAATCTAATAAATAGAAGAAAATAAAAAACACTAACCGGTGTTATCAAGGCTAGTGATTGCGGTGGCATGTTGTCATTTGGTTGTGGTGGAGTCCTGCTTACTGTTTCGGAGTCATTTTCTGACTCTGTCTCTGATGGCTCTAAATATCTCCACCGTTGGGCAGGGCGAGGAGAGGATGCCAGTGAACTACGACCTCGTGCCATAGCTAGAAATGATCCTAAATTCAAATAAGATAAGGAACTAGTACGTTTCCTTGATTTTGCACCTTGAAGATAAATTAATTAACCTCATCGACAAAGAAAGTTTGAGAATTATTTTGAACTAAATAGATATAAATGCATATTTTAGTACATATATTATAAAAAGCGATGTCACTGTCTGGATTTAAATTATCACTTTAAGTATGATAATTTGTGGGACCTTTTTCTATGTATTGGAAACCAGCTTTTACTAACTAATCTTTTGAAATGACACTAGATGTTCCTTGATCCGTTTTGTTTTGTTTTGTTTTGTTTTTGTTTTTGCTTTTTTTTTTTTTTTGTCATCGTCAAAAAATTGACAATAAAAGCGATCTTTTTTTTTTTTTTTTCCTTTTCTTGATAATGAAGTTTATAGTCACAGGTATTCTTTTCCCGTGATAATAGGAATTTATTACAAATTTGTTTCCATTGAAAACTGAATTCTTACCTTATTAGGCAGATCTAAAAATCATAGAGAATCAATTTCAAAAAAAAAAAAAAAAAAATTCATGGACAATCATCCAGCACATGATCTTAGGATCACTCTTCATAAGCATTCACATGATTCATATGCTTCAGTACTTACGAGAATTAATAGAATAAAATAATAAAACGACAATGTTAGTTGTGTTTTTGGTACCAACTTATACATATGAACCATAAATATTAGTTGCAAACGACAATGTTTTCTTAAACTTAAAAAAAAAAAAAAGCGATTAATTTTAATTTGAAAATTATTTCTAAAATCCGTGTTTTAAAGGCATGCTTCATATAACCCTATTATTAATCAGCTCATTGATGCATTGTTTAGTCTTTTTCTACCGCATTTTTTTAAAGTTTTGTCACTGTCTGGATTTGAATTATAACTTTAAGTATGATTATTTGTGGGACCTTTTTCAATGATAACAACAATTTAGGTATGAAGTTCTCAAAACAAAAGTTCTCTTCTACCCAACCAAAGAGGTTTTGCAAGATAGTAGAGAAACTTACAGGGAGTGATCGAGTCGCCTAAGACAATGCGGCTATCGTCGTCGTCGTGGTCAGTTACGTTGGTAAGATGATTGTTGGAAGCATGATCGGACGGGCAGAGGTCTTCAAGAGAACCAAAGTGATTGAGTTTTTTTTTTTTTTTTGGGCTGGTAGATATTTTTATTTTTTTTTTTTTTTTTTTTTTTTTTTTGTGTGCCTCTCAGGAACTGTGGTACTTGTTTTGTGTGTGTGTGTGTGGGTGGGATTTCGACTTCTGAATTTGTTATTTTCTAAACTAATGAAACTTGACGTATAAGGTTTGAAAATCTTGGGCCGTTGTTGAAGGGTGAGGCCTAAGACCACTGTCTCACCAGCCTTACCCTTCAGCAGGCGCTGGTCAGCCTCTTGGGAGTCAAACCTTGGTCTTATGGAGTTAGTTGTTTAGGCTCTGTTTAGTTGATCTTGACAAGCACATAGAGGTTTCAAACACAATTTCACATCTCTAGTTGTGCATGGTCATGGTCTTTTGCATTGTAACATCCAAGTATTTGGTTCTAACTATGGGCAATAGGAGCTGCTTTCAGATTCTCCTTTTGTTCTTGATTTGTCATGTCTCTGTTTTAAATGGTGCCACAAAGATATCTATTGCAAGTTGATTGAAACTGCATATACAGTTGTAAAGGAGTTGTGAATATGCTAATAAATCCTTGTGACGTCTCAGACCATTGCACTTGTGTGTGGCAACATGGAATGTGGCTGTTCTAAGAAGATGGGTGGAAGTTGCAACTGCAGAAGAAATTGCCGATGCAATTGACATATTGAGCCCGGTTGGTACTGCACTGTGCATGGCAGCTGCTGTGAAGAAAGACCACGAAATTGGTAATGCTAAACCCTAATAACTGTTGGAATTTTTCTCACTTATTGTTCTTCTTTTCCAGGGAAAATTCTATTTGGTAAGTCATATGCACTGTTATGCTCAATGGATTGCTTGTTGTGTTGAACAGTGGGAAATTTTGTTTTGTTGAAAAGAAATGTGTAGAAAGAGGTGCAATGAGATTTTGTTTGAAGTCGAAAAAATTGAAAAAGGTATTTAAGGCGAGTTGGATAACATATGACATGGCTATTTCAGGTTTGAATGTTAGTTCATGAGAGGGGGGGGGGGGGGGGGGAAGTGTTTTTAGTGTTAGTTTTGGCATTTTTGCTAGCACTCCAGTAAAATGACAAATTGTTTCTTGAAGAGTTCTTAAAACATGAGGCTCATTAAACGAGGCTTACAAACATCATAATACTTCTATCAAATTTGTATGGCCTTGGCTGGGACTGAATACCAGTCATGACTTCTGATTTCTGAGGTCATCTAACAAGTTGAAGAAGAGCTGTTACGGTTCCATTCCAGAAGCTTATTCCGAAAAGAAAATCATAATACTGCAGCTCCAGATACAAAAATCCTTCAAAAGTGCTTATGATCTCTGTTGTATGGCCGGCCCTTTCGAGTCAGGTCATGTCAAATGTTGCTAACTTGAGTGCTGGAACTTTAGTTAAGTTCCATGATTTATTTATTTTATTATTATTATTATTGTTGTTGTTGTTGTTGTTGTTGTTATTTTTTAAGATTGCTTTCCACCCTTGGGGATCTTGCCTACCACAAATACACCATATCTGCTCGTGTACCTTCTTTTCTGCTACAGTAACTGAATTCTGTTTTCTTCATTTATTATCTTGGCTTCTACTCCTGATTAAACTCTTTGATTTCATTTATTAATGATGTTCGTAGAGGGGAGAGAAATGGTGCGGATACTGCTTGCTGCTGGGGCAGATCCAACTGCTCAAGATGCTCAGCATGGGCGGACTGCACTGCATACAGCTGCAATGGCAAATAATGTTGAGTTGGTCAAGGTATATGAGATACTATATTTAATGAAAGAATTTTCTAAGGTTTCTTAACCCAATTCTGATGTGGCCTTTCAATATGCTGCTCTGTGTTTTTTATTTTTTTCTTATTTAACTTTCAAGTTTTATAATACCATGAATTTAAAATTTATCGAGTAGATTATTCTTGAGGCCGGAGTTGATGTGAACATTCGGAACGAACAAAATACAATTCCTCTACATGTAGCGCTGGCCAGAGGGGCAAAGTCATGCGTTGGGTTGCTTCTGTCTTCTGGGGCAAATTATAATTTGCAGGTATTCCATAGTCTTGTAATATTCATTGTTGTGACATACTTAAGTTGATTTTGAACTCTTCTTCTTATCAGATATCGTCAAAGGGGTGGCTATCAAGTATTATTTTGATTTAAGATAATAAGTATAACGCATAGCCATCTATATGATGGCAGCTAGGATGTGCTGTTATAAAATCTTTTGTGTTTGATCATATTATTGTATTTTCCTTCATATAACGCCTAATGTTGTTTCACAAGCAAAGCATAAACATAATTTATGAGTTACAATTTACGAGTGGTTGTGGTTGATCCTTTCAAGTAGTTAGACTACAATTGAAGTGCATATTATTTTTTAGACCAAAGGAAAAGTTTTATATTTAGTGCAAAGAAAAATACCCAAAACACCTCCGTGTTTGTAAATCATTTACAAAATTCCCTTTGGAGGAATTAAATTTTTTTAAGATGCCAAGATTACCCTTCCTTACTTGTATCAAATACACTTTTTTTTTGGGAACTTGGGGGTGGGGAATTCGAACTCTACACCTTTAGATGGAGTCAGGTATGATGTTACTGCTAGGCTATGCAACCTACAACCGCCATATTAAATACAATTTGAAACATTAATTAGAGAAAAATGTTAAATAAAATAGATCTTGAAGTATTTGTTTGATCTTTTAAAAATTTTTGTTTTGGATTTTTGATTTTTTGAGTTAAGTCATTCTTAAAATAATGTTTAATAGTCTTTTTATTTTAAAAAATTTAATCACTTAAGGGGTATTTTGTGATTGATTTTATAAACACAGATAATGTTTTAGGTATTTGTATAATAAACAGAGCAACAGTGGTATTTACCCTAGACATAGGGGGTGTTTCAGGTATTTTTCTTAGTGAGATATACACTTAAAAAAAAAAGAAAAAGAAAAAGAAAAAGAAAAGAAAAAACCCAGATGATAAACATTAGCAAATAATTTGCTTTCGTGGCTTATATTTTGCTTGACTCAATGAGCACCTAGACTGCACTAAATTGTTGTCTGTTGGGAAACACAACTATAATCTTCCCCCGTTCCAGGGTTTTTTAGTATCTGATTTCGTTTGTGGATATGTGATCCCGCCCTAGTCTTTCTTTCTTAATCTTTTTTTTTTCTTTTCCTCCAACTCTTAGTGTTTAATTAGAATGCTAGCTATTTTTCTTGATGCTACCACTACATAGATCCTTACCTTGTCATGAGCAGCTGTCTAATGCCTTTTGACAACATTTTCCAGGACGATGAAGGTGATAATGCTTTTCATATAGCAGCAGAGACAGCAAAAATGATACGTGAAAATCTTGAGTGGCTCATTACTATGCTTGGGAATCCGGATGCTGCAGTGGAAACCAGAAATAACAGGCAAGTACCATGGAAGTTCTTGTTCATCTCCATTGCCCTTTGCTGCAACGGATGTACTATTTAGCTTTTGGATTAAATTGCATGCTAAAAGGAAGCTGCATAATGTACTCCCATCACTGATTACGATATTTGTGCCTGGTGTCAGTGGCAAGACATTACGTGACTTTTTGGAGGCTCTTCCTCGGGAATGGATTTCTGAAGATCTAATGGAGGCACTCGTTAATAGCGGAGTTTATCTGTCTCCTACAATGTAAGAAGAAGAGCTTTGTCATTTTGCTTATGTTGTCCTTGCGGGGCTTATGAACTTCTAACCTGTGTTGTTATATTCTTTGTGGTGTAGATATGAAGTGGGAGACTGGGTTAAATTTAAAAGAAGCATCACAGCTCCTACGTGTGGTTGGCAAGGTGCAAAACCCAAAAGTGTGGGCTTTGTGCAAAGTGTCCTGGACAAGGACAATCTAATAGTGTCATTTTGTTCTGGAGAGGCTCGTGTTTTGGCAAATGAAGTTGTAAAAGTCATTCCACTCGACAGGGGACAGCATGTCCAACTTAAACCAGAAGTAAAAGAGCCTAGGTTTCTTTCTGCTCAAGTTTCTGATTTAATGTCTTAAATGGTTACATAGTTCTTGGATTACCTTTTCATTGCTTGATTTTTGTTTCATTGCTCTCTTTCATCTTTGTGGAAAAGTTTCAAGTATTTTTCTTTGTTACCTAACTTATAAAGCAGCATATGCATGTAGCCCTTGTGAAAGTTCCGTTGTTGTAAGTAGTCTCTCTGGAGAGTCCATTTGCTGAAGACTGCAAGGAATGTAATGATGTTATCTGGGATAGTGAAATCTTGGGTTGCTCTTTGGATTCATTGGAAGAATGAGTTTATCGACCTGTTTTTGGTTGATATAATTGGAAGTGGGGTCCGTTTTTTGTAGATATTATTGTTGAACCATGCTTTTTTGCTTATATTTTGTGATTATGCTGTTTTGTTTCTTTTCATTTGAAGAGGACTCCTTTGTCCTCTCCTTTATTTGGAACCTTTTGATAATCAATAGAGTAACTGTTTCTTCTCAATAAAGGATTAGTAGTGTCCCCTGTTCATTTTCGTTTATTTTATTTTCCTTTTTGTTCTGGGTTTACCACCCATCAGGGACTGCAATGTGTAAGAGCAATAAAGAAAGTGCAGATTAGTTGTTTGTCTTACAAGGTGGTACTGAGTTTGTGTTTCATTTATTTGAGCAATTGAATATATACGAGTGATTAGGGGAAGATATGTGGATCTGTTCATAGTAAATTTTCAGGGATCGTGTTGGGAGTTACCTTTAATTTTCTTGTTGTGGGGAGTTTTTATCAAACAGTTTTTCTTTTGTCAGTTACCCAATTAATTTTCCATTCTTATCCAAAAGAATATTAAACTTAAACCTTGACTCTTTGATTTTTTTTTCTCTGTCAATGCTCAGCTTTGAGCTATGTGCCCTTTTTCTCTAATTTGACATTATTTTTTCCCTTTAAAACTGTGTTCTTGTGAAAATCGAGTGTTTTGAGTCGCTAGTGTCTTGTTATTTTTGTTCTTTTAGTTTCTTCTATATTCTGTTTGGGAATTTCTGGTCGTCAAATTGTTACTTCTGTTGGAATGTTGCTTTGTTACTTAATTTATATATATATGTATAAAAGTTGCTGATTGACCTCAATTAAATGATAGGTTTGGTTGGCGTGGTCAATCACGTGATAGCATTGGAACTGTTTTATGTGTCGATGATGATGGCATCCTACGTGTTGGGTTTCCTGGAGCATCCAGAGGATGGAAAGCTGATCCTGCAGAGATGGAGAGAGTTGAAGAATACAAAGTTGGGGACTGGGTCCGAATTCGGCCCACTCTTACTACAGCGAAGCATGGATTAGGATCTGTTACACCTGGGAGCATTGGTATTGTTTATTGCATTAGACCAGATAGCAGTCTGCTGTTGGAATTGAGCTATCTTCCCAATCCGTGGCATTGTGAACCAGAGGAAGTTGAGCTCGTTACTCCTTTCAGGGTATGACACAGTCTTCATTGGTGTGCCTGTTTTCCATTCATTAATTTCTGTATCACTTTCACTAATACATTTGGTTTTAGATTGGCGACCGTGTATGTGTAAAGCGATCTGTTGCAGAACCCAGGTATGCCTGGGGTGGGGAGACCCATCATAGTGTTGGACGAATAAGCGAGATAGAGAGTGACGGTCTCCTGATAATCGAAATACCAAATCGACCCATACCATGGCAGGCTGATCCTTCTGACATGGAAAAGGTGGAAGACTTCAAGGTAATATCTTTCAAGTGGCTGTTGTTTAAATAATAGGTCGACTTAAATTGTTCAGGTCTGCATGCTCAATATCATCTTTCATACTAATCTTGTTACATCCACTGCTAGGTTGGTGATTGGGTTAGAGTGAAAGCTTCAGTACCATCCCCGAAATATGGATGGGAGGACATAACGAGGACAAGTATTGGTGTAATTCATAGCTTGGAGGAGGATGGTGACATGGGTATTGCATTCTGCTTTAGGAGCAAACCTTTCCGTTGCTCTGTTACAGATGTAGAGAAGGTCCCTGCTTTCGAGGTGGGTCAAGAGATTCATATGATGGCATCTGTAACTCAGCCACGACTTGGGTGGTCAAATGAAACTCCGGCCACCGTTGGAAAAATTGTGAGAATTGATATGGACGGAGCTTTGAATGTAAGCATGCTTGTCTTCTGCTATTAATTTCATTTTAGTATTGGTTCTGATTTCAAAAGTAACTCTTCAGATTGTTTTAATGCAGGCGAAGGTTGCTGGTCGTCAAAGCTTGTGGAAAGTTTCCCCAGGAGATGCTGAACGACTTCCGGGTTTTGAAGTCGGCGACTGGGTACGTTCAAAACCAAGCCTGGGGACTAGACCTAGTTATGATTGGAATAGTATTGGGAAAGAGAGTTTAGCTGTTGTGCACAGTGTACAAGACACTGGTTATTTAGAGTTGGCTTGCTGCTTTCGCAAAGGCAGGTGGATTACTCATTACACAGATGTTGAAAAGGTTCCGTGTTTTAAAGTTGGGCAACATGTTCGGTTTCGGACTGGAATTGTTGAGCCAAGATGGGGCTGGAGACGGGCTCAACCTGATTCAAGAGGCGTTATAACCAGTGTTCATGCTGATGGGGAAGTGAGGGTGGCTTTCTTTGGTTTGCCTGGTTTGTGGAGAGGTGATCCAACGGACCTCGAAATGGAGCAAATGTTTGAAGTCGGAGAGTGGGTGCGATTAAGAAACTATGCAAGTAACTGGAAGTCCATTGGCCCAGGTAGTATTGGTGTGGTGCACGGAATAGGATGTGAAGGAGATGTGTGGGATGGAACCATTTTTGTGGGGTTTTGTGGAGAGCAAGAACGATGGGTCGGTCCTACGGGTCATCTTGAAAGGGTGGGGAGGCTTACAGTTGGTCAGAAAGTAAGGGTTAAATTGTCTGTAAAGCAACCAAGATTTGGGTGGTCAGGCTACAGCCATTCAAGTGTCGGAATTATATCTGCGATTGATGCCGATGGAAGGTTGAGAATATATACTCCAGCTGGCTCAAAATCCTGGATGCTGGATCCTTCAGAAGTTGAAGTGGTAGAGGAGCAAGAGCTCCGGATTGGAGATTGGGTTAGGGTCAGAGCATCTGTTTCGACCCCAACACATCAGTGGGGAGAAGTGAATCATTCGAGCATCGGAGTGGTGCACCGCATGGAAGATGGAGATCTATGGTTGGCATTCTGCTTCATGGAGCGGCTGTGGCTTTGCAAGGCATGGGAAGTGGAACGGATTAGACCATTCAAAGTTGGGGACAAGGTGAGGATAAGAGAAGGTCTGGTGTCCCCTCGGTGGGGTTGGGGAATGGAGACCCATGCGAGCAAGGGAGAGGTGGTTGGAGTCGATGCAAATGGGAAGTTGAGGATTAGGTTCCGGTGGAGAGAGGGCCGGCCGTGGATCGGAGATCCGGCTGATATTGTTCTTGACGAGAACTCCTGCAGAACGGGCACTTCATGATCATATATTCCATTCTGTCACACATTGTTCTTAAGTTGGGTCCTAAGCTTGGATGTGTGCCCTCGAGCTTGTGAGGGAAGCAGGTAGCTCATGCTGCTGCGGCATCGTGCCATCTAATCTGCTCGGAGACATCTATGGTAATCGTGAAGAGCACTGCAACTACATGATTTAATTATTTATCATTGTTAATAAACAGAATCGAGCACAACAGATGGATAGGTAGGAAACGGAGAAGAGTATGGCTGTCCTGCTGTTATTTATAGTTGATACAAAGGGACACAACCATTGAAAAAAAAAAAATAATGAAAAAAGGTGGCAGTAGAGCCATTTCGCATTCATATATAGGTAAATATATGTTTTTAGCTTTGACAAGCTTGTGTTTCAGCTTCAAATATAAATATATAAATATCATTACATGCTTATTTGTATCATGTTACAAACTTAAATGCCTTTTTTCTCATGACCTTGCTGTTTACTATCGTTTCTCAAGGCATTTCGTTTCTAATTTATTGCTTGACTAAATGGTTTTAGAGCTTTACATTAGTATGTCCTCCCTTCTCAAGGCATTCAAAAGTTTTCTAGTGATGCACTTTCCAATAATTCTGCTGTAGTAAGGCTGATCTCGTTCGCTTCTTAATTCTTCCTTTCAAGCGTTACGAGCCCACTCTCTACACTGTCTTTTCGGATAATCCTGGTGGTGGTG